>WNYA01001218.1:0-84108 GCA_019512145.1 Engystomops pustulosus
CTCATGAGGCCGGTGGATATAATGCGGATTCCTGGGGTTACACAAGGAGGCGGAGATTTACAGGAAGGAACATATATCATAGGATGAGCAGTCACAACATCCATTGTACTGTACTGTACAGCAGTAATATGGGAACTTCTCCTTTAAGGGCTGCACCTGGTTACCCCAGTACAATGTGATGACATCACAGATACACTGCAATCATCATGTACAGGCGATGATGTCACCGCACAGACAAGACATGTGTACATTGTTAGTAGCAGCAGGACTGTGAAATCTGGATTTATAGGAAGATAATCCTATGGGGGGAGGGGGTGTCCTCACACTGCTGTGCTCTGTGAATTGAGCTATTCTATCTTTTCCTGCTGTAACAAGCTTTTGGATGAATCCTGCAGAAGTCACTTAAAGGAAAGGGGGATTTAAAGCAGCTCAATGCAGAGAGCTAAGAGCACAGAAGTGTGAGGATGCGCCCCTAGTGCAATTGCAGAAATATGACAAGATCTGCCAGAACAGTCAAAAATCAAAAGCTTTGTATGGACTGAGGGGCAATAGTTATGTAATGTGTGAAGCCCCCTATATAATACAGAGTATGGAGTACCGGGCAGCATGTGGGCATGAATCATTCCACCCTCTGACCATACAACCCCCAACATTTACTGCATCTACTTATATACTTCCCACTAGCTGAGGATTTCTGCTTGCTGTCAATGAATGAAGACAGTCCAAGGTTACAGACAGATCTAATGCTACTTACTGCTTCTGCTTGTTACAATGTTTCATTATAGACATAATCTACTGCCTGCACTGACACAGTGTGACCTGCCGGTCATACACCCTCCGGGGTCACAGGTCATACTGCAGAGGTGTCACAGCTGTCCCTATGCACGAGGGCTGAATAGGGGGGTCCGCTCCAGAAGGGACCACTTAGATCAGTTCTAGTGAGCTCCCCCTAGTGGTGGTGTATAATCTGTATGTAGGGAGCTCCCCCTAGTGGTGGTGTATAATCTGTATGTAGTGAGCTCCTCCTAGTGGTGGTGTATAATCTGTATGTAGTGATCTCCCCCTAGTGGTGGTGTATAATCTGTATGTAGTGACCTCCCCCTAGTGGTGGTGTATAATCTGTATGTAGTGATCTCCTCCTAGTGGTGGTGTAATATCTGTATGTAGTGATCTCCCCCTAGTGGTGGTGTATAATCTGTATGTAGTGACCTCCCCCTAATACATAACACTGGCTGCAGAGAGCACAGAGCACAGCAGTGTGAGGTTACACCCTCAGTACACTTGGAGAAGCTACAATCCTTGGAAAAAAATCTATATATATCACAGTCCTGCTGCCACTAACAAAGAACACAGCAGTCTAATTACACATCTGTCCAGGGACCATACAAAACACTGGCTACAGTACAGAGCACAGCAGTGTGAGGACACACCCCCAGTGCACTTGGAGAAGCTACTATCCTGGAATATAAATCCGTATTTCACACTTTATTTCCTGAACTGGTACACTGTAGCAAACTATCAGGGCTGGAGGAAGATATGTTATTAGATTTCTGACAGAGTCTTGTGTTGTGTCTGATTTCTAGTAACGGAAATATCTGAGCAGCCCTGAAGGGGTTAATTCTCTGTATATAGTGTATATATGTATAGTGAGGTTTTGTGCAGTAACTGGATACAATTGTAACAAACCCTCATATGTGAGATGTATTTGGTAACAATGGGTTTTTCCGCAGGTTTTTGTTCACTGACCGCAAGCAGAGGTCTAGATAAAATTATAAGTAATGAAAGTACAAAGTGAAGTGCTGAGGGTTTTGTGGTAGTTACTATTTAACCCTATAAAACCCACATTTATTTTCTGCAAAACCACAGGAATGTCACACAGGACGCCGCACGTGTCTTAAAGGGGATGTCCAGTAACTCTGATCTGTCATTGATAATGTTGTCTGGTGACAAATAATAGAATGCAAAGTTTTTCTGGAGATTGGACCCCTGTTGTCAATGTCTATTGTTTCAGATTTCTAGTAATGAGGGTCTTTAAGTGGAACCAAAGGGGTCCGGTCTCTTTACTTCCCTTTCATTGAGATCACAGGCTGTGTCCTTAAAGGGATTCTCTATAATCTTCCTCTATCCATAGAATAGATCGTTAATAGGAGATGAGTTGAGTTGGAGCTGCGTCCGCTGGAGTCTGGATGGACAGATCTGTCTACTTTTCCATACCTAAAGGGATATGTCAGCAGTATAAAGCATGGAGACTGCAGCCAATATGTGATCATACCTTTGTGTTGGTGTTAGTAGGACTGTGCAGCAATTAGTTACAGAAAGTACAGAGAACAGCAGTGTGAGGATACACCCCCAGTACAATCCTGGACCATAAATCCATATATCACAGTCCTGCTGCTACTAACATTCACAAAGGTATGATCACACATCTCTCCAGGGACAATACCTAAGAATGGCTTCAGAGAGCACAGAGCACAGCAGTGTAAGGACACAACCCCAGTGTACTTGCTCAAGCTACAATCCTGGGATATAAATCCCTATTTTACAGTTTTTGCTGCTACTAACAACACACACAGGTCTGATTGCACATCTCTCCAGGGACAATACATATCACTGGCTGAAGAGAGCACAGCAGTGTGAGGACACCCCCATTGCACTTGGAGAACCTTTAAACCTGGATTATAAATCCATATATCACACAAAGGTCTGATTACACATCTCTCCAAGCAGAATACATAACACTGGCTGCACAGGGCACAGCAGTGTGAGGACACGCTCCCAGTACAATGCTGGAATATAAAGCCATGTATCGCAGTCCTGCTGCTACTAACAACATACACAAAGATCTGATTACACTTCTCTCCAGGGACAATACCTAACACTGGCTGCAGTCTGTATGGTCACACCTGCTGACGGGTTCCCTTAAAATATTGTATACTTGCTCCTACGATGTCTGGCCTGTGGGATGTACAAGATATCGGCCATATTGGTAATGTAGCGTCCGCTGAGTCCTGCAGCCCCGGTATAGGAAGTATAAGACCCCGATACAAATGTGACCCCACATGTCATAGATCCGGGTGATGCTGGGGAACAGCCGCCATATTGGTTGTCCCTCTGCTTTCCCCCAGTCACATCTCTGCCACCTTTTCCTATTTTTGGCCTCTGATAATTGTCTCCGGAGGGAAATCTGTCCCCGCAGCAGCAGGATGAGATCTAATAACTTTCCAGATCCGTCAGATTAACTCAATTATCAGTCTCCGAGGTTATTTCATGGATTTCTTGTTCCATAAGAAGTCGTCGAAAGAGCAGTGGAGTTCAGTCTAGTGCTCGCAGTTATCAGCCAGGCGGGGACTGTAAGTAATGTCCTATATATAGAGCGAGATGTCTGCATCATGTGACTGATCTATTATAACGCATTATATCACTATGTGATTGTAATGTTACCGTCCCTTTAAGGCGGCGGCCATTAAGAACCTTTTCCCACATCGGAGGGGAAGTGATAAATTATACATGAGAGGGATAATGGGGTCTTAATAGACTTCGGACCCTAAATTATTGATGGGAGGCATTGGGTGAGCCTGGGAGGCAGTGGCCTAAGGTGAGAGGGTGTGAGGGGCAGAGTCATGTTAGGAACGGTATCCCTTTAAATTTTGGATTTTCTGTTGTGCTGAAGCCTTATGGGGCCCCTCTGTTGTGGCACAGTCTTGGGAGCACCATATGGGGCCACTAACAGGACGTAATAGATCTCCATGTAACCAATCCGTGTATCCAAATGCTAATTTAAAGGGGTCCTCCTGACCTGGTCTCCGCCCCTTTAAATGATTCCTGCTGCCTTAGTTATCAGAGCTGCATCACTCAGAGGTCACCGTTATTGGCTTCGCCTTCCGGTTAACCCCTTCCACCCTGGAGACAATATGGCTGTGTAAGCTGTCTGAGCTCTGCTGGGTCGGGAATGTCTCTGCTATGTCATTGTTCACATGAAGCAGATTTCTGCCACTAAAGATCCCGGTCATACATCTGAACATACAGGGATTCTGCAGACCCCATTCTTTTATTCTTTAAAGGGAACCTGTCATCAGATGTGACAATACAAACTGCAGCCAGAGTTCTGTATTGTCCCTGCAGGGATGTGTAATCAGACATTTGTGTCTGATTAAGGAGAAGCAGGACTGTGATTTATGGATTTATATTCCTCCAGGAGTATAGCTCTCCAAATGCACTGGGTATGTGTCCTCACACTGCTGTGTTCTGTGCTCTCTGCAGCCAGTGTTAGATATTGTCCCTGGAGAGATGTGTAATCAGACCTTTGTGTAAGTTGTAGGTAGCAGCAGGACTGTGATATATGGTTTAATATTCCAGGATTGTAGCTTTTCTAAGCAAACTGGGATGTGTTCTCACACTGCTGTGCTGTTACTTCTCCGCTTTGACTTGCTCCACATCCCCTCTAATGTAGCTGGCTTCTGGTTAATTACTACAGCAGTCCCTCAAAGGAGATGGGAGGAGCTGTGGACCAATGCAATGTAGAGAGATAAGAGCACAGCAGGGTGAGGACATAACCCCAGCTCAATATTTGGAATATAAATACTAACCACCTACACAAAGGTATGATTCCACATGTCTCCAGGGATAATACTTAACACTGACTGCAGAGAGCACAGAGCACAGCAGTGTGAGGACAGGCCCCCGTACAATCCTGGAATATTAATCCATATATCCCAGTCCAGTTGCTACTAATAACACACAGAGGTATAATTCCACCTGTCTCCAGGGATAATACCTAACACTGACTGCAGAGAGCACAGAGCACAGCAGTGTGAGGACATGCTTCCAGTGCACAAATATCACAGCCCTGCTGCTACTAACAACACACAAAGAGGTCTAATTGCACAACTCTCCAGGGACAATGCATAACACTGGGTGCGGTCTGTATGGTCACACCTGCTGACAGGTTCCCTTTGATGAATAGGGGGAGCAGTAGAT
Source organism: Engystomops pustulosus (assembly GCA_019512145.1). Lineage (NCBI taxonomy): Eukaryota > Metazoa > Chordata > Amphibia > Anura > Leptodactylidae > Engystomops > Engystomops pustulosus. Next base: position 4,978 of record WNYA01001218.1, read on the forward strand.
CCAGATCTGCTGCACAGTCCTAAGTATGGAGGGTAAATCATAGCGGCGTCTTGCACACTCTCACCGGATCAGGGGTGCGGCTGATTTTGGCAGTGAAAATGTAAAACAAAGTATTTGCCAAAATAACGGCGCCCCGGGCTATAGCCGCGCTGTATAGTTAACCTCCGCCTGTCGTGTTTACGCTACTGGGAAAGTTGGGTGACGACTGGGGCTCCTCGGCCTCGGCTGCCATGCCCCAAACCCTTCAGCGAAACCCAATGGACCCCAGTATAAGTCTATGGGGTCTGACAGGGGCCACTTGCCAGGGTCTGCTGTGTCGCCGTCATTGAGCTGATTTGAACAGAGCTTGGTGTTTGTCACCCAGCTTTTCCAGAATCCTGAATGGAATATTCCGCAGGCCAGTCTGTTGCAGCTTGTGTAGAACCAGAGCAGAATTGGCGCTCCCCTCCATCCTGTGTGTCATCCACAGACTTGTCTGTAATTATACGTGGCTGATAACCGCGGCGGGCGACATGTAGTAACGTCTCATTGGCGATGATAACGTGAGGGGTCACGTGTATAATTAATGAGAACCCGCTGCAGACCTGGAGTGATCACTGGCGGCCTAAAATAAGGAGGGGATAGGGAACAGAAATCTCTGCGTCACATAGAACCTTTATATAGAAGTGGCTGATCACGGAGAACAATAGCCTCTGTTATTATGTTCAGCATATAATTGGGTGCACTGCCCCTTTAAGGGGGTTGGGGTTCTATGTTGGTCACATGCAGGTACAGGTGTATGGGAAGACGCCAGCTTTAATGTGTTCACCTGATGGGGCGCTGGGGGCTTGTATCCTCACACTGGAGAAGCTTTGTGACAATGTGTCGGTTTATGGGATCAGAGTTGCAAAATCGCTTAATTGAGGTGAAGACAATGGGCGTGGCTTGTTCTCAATATGAGGAAACTGACTCTGTTGCTTTTCCCTCCTCAGGTATCTCCTGGAGCAGGACTTTCCCGGGATGAGGATCGGGCCGGAGCCCACCACCGATTCCTTCATTGCTGTGATGCAGGGGGATGTCGAAGGCGTTATTCCCGGAAATGCCCTTGTGGTGGACCCCAAAAAACCTTTCCGTAAACTGAACGCCTTTGGAAATGCCTTTCTGAACAGGTAAGTTTTATCCTATACATGTAAAGTGAAAAGTTTCATCCTGCAGCTCTTCCTCCCCTCTCACAGCTTAAAATCTCAGAGTTGAAAACAGATGATACAGCTTCATCTCCCTCTCTACTGTGTTACTCTTCCTCCATTTTAGCTTTAGCCCCCCCATTACAGTCTGGGGACCTATTACAGACACCTCAGTTCTCATCTACCTTTTCCCAGAAGCTCTTCCTCCCCCTCTGACAGCGCACATACACAACAGGAAACAATAATGCAGCTTCATCTCCATCCTCCCCCGCCCAGTTTACTGTCCGTGGCATCAGTTAAGTTACCTATGGATCTCTCCCGCTCCATCTCCCCTCTCGCAGCATGCAATCTCAGATAGAGAGTGTGACTGAACACATTACATTGATCATTGATTTTTCACCCAGCTGATCCTCCTCCCCTCTCGCAGCATGCAGTTTGAAACTCCAGCTTCATCTCCCTGTTCCCTTTTGATGATGAATAGGTTTGGCCCCAGTTCAGCTTCATCGATGTAAAACTGTGACGCATCTTTCAGTTCTTGACTGCCATCACCCAGCTGCTCCTCCTCCCCTCTCACAGCGCACTGTCTCTCAGACAGTAGAGGAGACTGATACTGCAGCTTCATCTCCCTCCTCCTATCACAGTCTGTTTGTCCTTGTTCAGCTTATAGATGTGACCTATCTCTCAGTTGTCGGTGTTATTCCTATGGCTCTAGGAGTTGGGGCGATCCGCTGGCCTCTGCTCAGTATTCACACTGCAGTAATGCTCTTCCAGGAACTCCAGGCAATGTGAAATCATGAGCCGAGAGCTTAAAAGCAAAATCTCCGCTCCCCAGGGGCTGATTGTTCTGTAACCAGAGATATGTGATGGAGGCTGCAGGGTGATGGGGCGATGCTCCGGAGACGCCAGAGATCCTGCTCTGTAATGATGCAAGTGTTACAGCTGAAATGTTATACAGAACCTCATGATCTGACCCCCTACTACCATGACATGGCACGACCCAGGGGCGGTGCAGGGCCACCAGGGTATGACCCAGGGAACACGTCAGGGCTACAATGGCATGACCCAGGGAGCACTGCAGGGCCACCATGACATGACTCAGGGAACGCGTATGACCCTGGGACAGGCTGCAGGGCTAATATAATACGGGGCGCGGTGCAGGGCCACCATGGCATGACCCGGGGAACGTGTATGACCCTGGGACAGGCTGCAGGGCTAATATAATCCAGGGCGCGGTGCAGGGCCACCATGGCATGACCCGGGGCGCGGTGCAGGGCCACCATGGCATGACCCGGGGCGCGGTGCAGGGCCACCATGGCATGACCTGGGGAACGTGTATGACCCTGGGACAGGCTGCAGGGCTAATATGATCCAGGGCGCTCTGCAGGGCTACCATGACATGACCCGGGGGGGGGGGGGCTGCAGTGGTATCCTGGCATGACTGGGTATGCTGCAGATCTCCTATGGCATGACCCAGGCACAGTGAGGAGCTTCATACAGTCACTGCGGCTCATCATAGCATGACGTGGGCACACTCTGGAGCTTTCATGGCACCAGCTGTAGATATCGGATCAGGTCCAGTCTCTGTTGCGGGATCCTCTCTGCTGCGGGAAGGAATCTGGGCAGTGGCCGAGGTGTGAATTGTCACGGCCGCCTCCTGATGATCAGACATTGAGGTGTGAGCTCAGGTCCTGATGCGGCCGATCTCTCGCTGACATGACAGGAATGTGTGGGGTTTAGGCTCTAATTACCTGCTGAGTAATAGCCGAGCGGGTCTGATGGGTGTAGTTATTCCTGATGTCTTGTAACAGAAGCCTGTTGTATATGTAGTCTGTATCTCCTATGTGGATCTATATGTCTCCATGGTAACAGACTACAGCAGGACCCTGTGTAGTCTGACCCTGTGGGCTGTGTATTAGGATTCCTTCAGATCTGTCACATATTTCCTATTATTAGAGGGAAATCACTAGGGAAGTGATTTGCAGTCACAATTGAGATGCACGAGAGCTGCGTACACTAAACAGCAGAATTTTTTTTTTTGTTGTTGTTATTAGCGCAATAGAAATTGTTACAGAAATCCTCACACCCTCCTCCTGGACTGGGAGAGTTGGTTGGATACTTTGTATATGTTCCAAAATAGGCAGAATAAGAATCTACAGTAATTCTAAGTATTTTCATAAAGGGTTGGGCCAGGATTACAAAAACATGGCTGATTTCTTCTATAAACAGCGCCACAGCTGTGCAGAGGTCGTATGTGGTATTGCAGCTCATCTCTATTGATATTGATGACTCGGTTATATCATATGGGGGCGCTGTTTCTGCCTGTTCCTGGATGTTTAGGTGAAGGTGTCCGTCTATCCCACGCTCCACCTCTTCTGTCATTGCTCACACTCGGCCGGTGTTTGTGTTATACTTTCACTCCGTGTGTGACCGTGTTTGTCCAGGACTTGACATGTGACACGTTGTAGGAAGGTGCCGTCTCATAGAACGATGATGTCATGGGAAAGTTCTGGCAGGATCCGTCAGCGACAATAGGAGGGAAGGCCCTAATCACAAGAGCTTACAGTCTATGAGGATGAGGGGGTGACACAAGAGCTTACAGTCTATGAGGATGAGGGGTGACACAAGAGCTTACAGTCTATGAGGATGAGGGGGACACAAAAGCTTACAGTCTATGAGGATGAGGGGTGACACAAGAGCTTACAGTCTATGAGGATGAGGGGGTGACACAAGAGCTTACAGTCTATGAGGATGAGGGGTGACACAGACCTCTATATTATTATGAGACCTCAGACCAGACCCCTATATTAAGATCTAACACAAGATCTTTATAGGACCCCCGTCCAGACCATATACTAATATTAGTCTTTAGACTTCAGGCTGGACTATTAAATTACTAATAGACCCTAGATGAGACCCCTTTATTAATATCAGACCCCAGACCAGACCTCAGGAGAGACCATGTCATTATCAACCCCCTATATTTATATTTCTGACTTTAGAGTTCAGACCAGACCCCAGTATTAAAATTAGACCATTTTATCAAATCGGATCATAAACAAAACTTGCCAAAATAATAAAGACCCCAATCCATGCCAATTTTTGTCAATATTCTAAGAACTTTCCAAAGTTTTATTATTGAATTAACAGAAATCCAGGAAATCTGCTGCTCCCGCATTAGGAGTCAGGTTTTTCTGGACATTGGTAATTCCCAGGATTTTGCTAGTAAGTGGAGGTGATCCCGGGATTGTCAGCGCTGGGCTCAGGATATTAGTCACTACGAGGACTTTTCTCTGGAAATCTCCCCCTCCTGTTACACCTCGGTGAATAAGACCTTGTCACCCACTGTCACCCACGTTACTATAGGTAGTAATCCTGGACCGGTCATTGGGGTTTATCACCAGCAGAGAGAATTTACCCATAATGCTCTGCTATTGGGGGTGGAGCTATGTATTAATAACATAACTTTCTATGGGGCCCCAGAAGCAGATATGACCCCCATGGGCCCTGGGCTGTAGGAATATTACCGCCCCTACAAGTCTGGAATCACTTCCTACATCTGGTACCAGAAGCTTCTTGGGGAATGGAGGACGAGTCCCTTCAAAGGTCCTGAAATGGCTCTTGTGCACATGTGTATTTAGAGAAGGAACAGTTGTATAACGATTTCACAGGTCAAGGTTCTCAGTTAAGCATTTGGTGGCTGGTTTGGGTGGCCATGGGCCCCCCTTGAAAGCTTGGGCCCCGGGCTACCGCCCAAACCTCCTATATTATAATCTACTACTGTCCAGTAGAACCAAATCTGTACTCAAAGTGGGATATTGCACCTAAACCAATATGTCCTGTACCCCCTACCACCCCCCATATCTTGGTCCTAGAGACTTTGAGACCCCATTACTATACACTGCTGCATTGCATTGTTGTAGATGTAGTGCGCACAAGAGGCTTTGATCGATGAACAAAGCAAATGCTGAATTCATAGGTAAAGTGATAACCTATGACAACAGTAGGATTTTTATAGGGTGGTATTATAAAGGGAACCCGTCAGCAGGTGTGAACATAGAGACTGCAGATATTCTCCCTGGAGAAATGTGGAATCAGACCGCTAACCAGGACTGTGAGATATGGATTAATATTCCAGGGGTGTACTTGGGGCATATCCTCACACTGCTGTGCTCTGTGCTCCCTGCAGACAGTGTCATGTATTGTGCCTGGAGAGATGTGTAATCACACCTCTTGTTGGTAACAGCAGGACTGGATGATATTCCTGGATTGCAGCTTCTCCAAGTGCACTGGGGGCGTGTCCTCACACTGCTGCACTCTGCGCAACCTGCAGTCATTGTTATGCACCTTCTTTGGCAGCTTGGTGTATTTGTGAAATCTGAACACCGTGGGTCTGTAAAAGCCGAAAAAGCACTTGAAGACTTTTATTAAAATATTACACAAGTCATCCACAGAACTTTAGACCTACTTTGAATAAGTTCAATGCACAGAGCTAGGAGCACAGCAGTGTGAGGACACACTCCAAGTGCAATTGGAGAAGCTACATCTGCTATGGCTGCTACTAACAAAATACATAAAGGTCTGATTACACATCTCTCCAGGGACAAGACATAACACTGGCTGCAGAGAGCACAGAGCACAGCAGTGTGAGGTATGATTACACATCTCTCCAGGGACAATACATAACACTGGCTGCAGAGAGCACAGAGCACAGCAGTGTGAGGTCTGATTACACATCTCTCCAGGGACAATACATAACACTGGCTGCAGAGAGCACAGAGCACAGCAGTGTGAGGCCTATATTAATATCAGACCCCAGACCAGACCTCTATATTATTATCAGACCCCAGACCAGACCCCGATATTAATATCAGACCCCAGACCAGAGGCTTTTATTATAATCAGACCCCAGACCACTATATTAATATCAGACCCCAGACCAGAGCCCTATATTAATATCAGACCCCAGACTCCTATATTATTATGAGACCTCAGACCAGACCCCTATATTAAGATCTAACACAAGATCTTTATAGGACCCCCGTCCACCCCATATACTAATATTAGTCTTTAGACTTCAGGCCGGACTATTAAATTACTAATAGACCCTAGATGAGACCCCTTTATTAATATCAGACCCCAGACCTCAGGAGAGACCATGTAATAATCAACCCCCTGTATTAATATTTCTGACTTTGGACTTCAGACCAGACCCCAGTATTAAAATTAGACCCCAGACCACACCCCTGTAATTAAATATCAGACCATTTTATTAAATCGGATAATAGACCAAACTTGCCAAAAAAATAAAGACCCCAATCCACATCTGTTTTCCCCTCTGATATATAAGTACTAACCTGTAAGTCCTGCGAGTAATGGCCAATGCCGGGTTACTGCAGCTCCTCTGTGACCGCAGCAGTATGTAGTAAGTACTTGGACCCCTACTTAATTTTTGTCAATATTCTAAGAACTTTCCAAAGTTTTATTATTGAATTAATAGAAATCCAGGAAATCTGCTGCTCCCGCTCCTCCTCCATCAGATCATTTACAGCATTAGGAGTCGGGTTATTCCGGATTTTGGTAATTCCCAGGATTTTGCTAGTAAGTGGAGGTGATCCCGGGGCTGTCAGCGCTGGGCTCAGGATATTAGTCACTATGAGGACTTTTCTCTGGAAATCTCCCCCTCCTGTCACACCTCGGTGAATAAGACCTTGTCACCCACTGTCACCCACGTTACTATAGGTAGTAATCCCGGACCGCTCATTGGGGTTTATCACCCTAGACATAACTTTCCATGGGGCCCCAGAAGCAGATAAGACCCCCATGGGCCCTGGTCTGTAGGAATATTATGGCCCCTACAATTCTGGAGTCACTTCCTACAACTGGTACTAGAAGCTTCTTGGGGAATGGAGGAGGAATCCCTTCTGCTGCTTTTGATCTGTGGTGTCAGGACCTTAGGAGGACCTTCAAAGGTCCTGAAATGGCTCTTGTGCACATGTTTATTTAGAGAAGGAACAGTTGTAAAAAGGTTTCACAGGTCAAGGTTCTCAGTTTAGCATTTGGTAGAAGGCTTGGGCCCCGGGCTACCACCTAAACCTCCTATATTATAATCTGCTACTGTCCAGAAGAACCAAATCTGTACTCAAAGTGAGATATTGCACCTAAACCAATATGACCTCTACCCCCCCCCCCATATCTTAGTCCTAGAGACTGTGAGACCCCTTTACTCTACGCTCTGCTGCATTGTTGTAGATGTAGTGCGCCATGAGGCTTAGATTTGGCAGATGAATGAAGCAAATGCTGCAGTCAGAGATGAAGAGATAACCTATGGCTAGAGTAGAATTTTATAGGGCGGTATTATAAAGGGAACCCGTCAGCAGGTGTGAACATAGAGACTGCAGATATTCTCCCTGGAGAAATGTGGAATCAGACCGCTAACCAGGACTGTGAGATATGGATTTATATTCCAGGGGTGTACTTGGGGCATATCCTCACACTGCTGTGCTCCCTGCAGACAGTGTCATGTATTGTCCCTGGAGAGATGTGTAATCACACCTCTTGTTAGTAACAGCAGGACTGGATGATATTCCTGGATTGCGGCTTCTCCAAGTGCACTGGGGGTGTGTCCTCACACTGCTGCACTCTGCGCAACCTGCAGTCATTGTTGGGCGCGGTCTTTGGCAGTATGGTGTATTTGTGAAATCTGAACACCGTGGGTCTGTAAAAGCCCAAAAAGCACTAGAAGAGTCTTTTTTTTTTTTTTTTTTTTATAAAATGTTACAGAAGTCATTCAAAGTAGGTCTAAAGTTCTGTGGATAAGTTCAATGCACAGAGCTAGGAGCACAGCAGTGTGAGGACACGCCCCCAGTGCACTTGGAGAAGCTACAGCTGCTACTAACAAAATACACAAAGGTCCGATTACACATCGCTCCAGGGACAATTCATAACACTGTCTGCAGAGAGGACAGAGCACAGCAGTGTGAAGACACGCCCCCCAGTGCAGTTGTGGAGGCTGCAATCCTGGAATATAAATACACATATCACAGTCCTGCTGCTACTAACACCATACACAAAGGTCTGATTACACATCTCTCCAGGGGCAATACATAACACTGGCTGCAGTCTATATGGTCACACCTACTGACAGGTTCTCATTCCTGTTAAGTCTCCTCAAAAACTTTTGCTGTGTTGTTTTTAATCTCTTTGAGCTCGTTGTATCCGGAGGTGGTTCCTCTGCTGTAGTTGGACTGTGAGTTTGGTGCTGGGCAGCGCTCTGTAAGTTTCCACTGGTTCGGGTCACCCCCGGTGCTGGAAGTGGAATGAGCTGATGAATTATAGATGTGTGTTCGGCCTCAGCTGTGTTTTCCTTCTCCAGCCGCTCTGCAGAGTGACCGGGCCGCTGCCTCTGATGTCCCGGCTCCTGCTGAGTCAGCACGCTGTGTGCAAAGGGAAAGGGTTGGCATAGTGTAGTGCCCCCTACTGACAGGGCAGGTATAGTGTAAAGGCCAGGGACCTCTATTAAACAGCGGTCCTTAAAGGGATTGTGCATTTCTATCCAGCCACTTTTCCTATAATAAGGATACGAGGAGGTAAGTAAGGATGATCGGTCTAAATGTCTGATTACACATCTCCCCAGGGACAATAGCTAACACGAGGTGCAGAGAGCACAGCAGTGTGAGGACACACCCCCAGTGCGCTTGGTTTTGCTACAACCCTGGAATATTAATCCATATATCACAGTCCTGCTGCTACTAAAATACACAAATGTCTGATTACATATCTCCCCAGGGACAATAGCTAACACGAGGTACAGAGAGCACAGCAGTGTGAGGACACACCCCCAGTGCGCTTGGTTTTGCTACAACCCTGGAATATTAATCCATATATCACAGTCCTGCAGCTACTAAAAGGTCTGATTGCACATATCTCCAGGGACAATACCTAACACTGGCTGCAGTCTGTATGGTGCCAGCTGCTGACGGGTTCCTCCAGGATGGAGCAGGTGTCTGTGTTGTGTTATGCTTCATGTCTTTTCTCTCTTGTGTGTTTTATTCCCGTACAGCGCAGCAGGACAGTGGTTATAGCGATCTGCGCCGGTGCCTTTACGGAGGTATTGAAACGCGCCAGAGCTTATGCACTAAAACAAACCCACACGGATTCGGCTTCGTCCTGCATGAATAATTCATTCTCTTAACTGCTCTGACAACGTAACATTCGCAGTAACCGCTGCTGAGCATTCGCTACAATGTACAAGCGCCGCGGGGCACTTTGCATTGGATCAGTTACTGACACGATGGTGATTTGTAGATTTTATTATGTATGTTATATGAATACAATATTTGTTATAGTAAAAACCTTTTGGCGTTGTTCAGACTACATGATAAGTTCCTTTTTAAAGGGAACCTGTCTGAGCAGCAGGCTGCCTCCATCTTTGTGCTCCTGTACAGCTTATCCCTCCCCCACTGATGTCAGGCTGACCAGGCTGTAACCTCTGAGAAGGAGCAGGAGGAGGAGCTGTACAGGAGCACAAAGGTGGGGGCCAAGCTCTGAGGAGTGAGTAACAGACAAGTCACATGTTGTTTTTTGAAATGCATCCAAACCAAAGCCCAACCCCTGTGACTACCCCAGGATTTTGTCAGGAAGCAAGATAAGGTTATAACGCACAATTATATAGTAATGCAAATGCTTAGAAAGGGCAGAGAGGCCGATGTGCACTGCAGGTGTCATGGGCTTTTACAATCTGTCTTAAGTGAAAATGTGGTCCCTGGTGACAGGTTCCCTTTAAGGAGGTATTCTAAGCTGTAGGGGTCCAACACACAACTACTGGACCACAATGTCGCGTCCATCCGGTGATGCCGAGCTGCAGTACCAAGCACAGCCACTATACAAGGTACGGCGCTGTGCTTTGGTAAGCAGTAAAGAGACCACAGGGCTCATCCATACGTTGTGATCAGGAGGATGCAAGGATCCGAGATTTACTGATATTGATTACCTGTTCTAAAGATAGCTGAGCAACATTTGAACCCCTTTAAGGTTGGGTGTAGCTATTCCTTTGCCTTACTGACCTCACCTTATACCAGTCCATATACATAACAAAATATAAAGTATCCCCCTGGTACCTGTAACACCAAACATCAAAGCCCAAACACTTCACATTCCGCCAGGAAGTCCCCGTCTCCTATTATTGTCACACAAGTAGGAAGGAAATGCCAGCTCCGCCATCCTACTTACTCATAGGTAAAGGCATGAGGTTTATTCTGTAACTTGTCTCTACATTTGTCCTTATTTAACCTCTAGAGATAAACTCCTTCACCTTGTCAGAAAATCGGGTGTTTACAAGAACAACTGCAACAAAACATCAACAATACAATAATAACAATAACATTTAGATACAATTTACTACTAAAAGGGAACATGTTAGAAGTATTCACCATACAGTCTGCAACTATCGTAACTGCGGTCCCCTACTTAAGAACACCCGACTTACAGACGACCCCTAGTTACAAACGGACCTCTGGATGTTGGTAATTCACTGTACTTTAGCCCTAGGCTATAATAATCAGCTGTAAGAGTTATAAAATGTGTCTGTAATGAAGCTTTATTGTTAATTCTGGTTCCTATGACAATCCAACATTTTTGAAATCCGATTGTCACAGAGACCGAAAAAAAAATCCTGGCAGGGACTACAATTATAAAATATACAGTTCCGACTTAAATACAAATTCGACATAAGAACAAACCTACAGAACCGATCTTGTACGCAACCCAGGGACTGCCTGTATTGTCCCTGGAGAGAGAGAATTCCTTTATTTATATAGCGCACACATATTCCGCAGCGCTGCACAGGGTTTGTCAGATCAGTCCCTGTCCCCAATGGGGCTCACAATCTAATCATCCTACCAGTATGTATTGGAGTGTGGGAGGAAACCGGAGGAAACCCAAGCAAACACGGAGAGAACATACAAAGTCTTTGCAGACTTGAACCCAGCTCCCCAGCGCTGCAAGGCTGTAATGCTAACCACTAAGGCACCGTGCTGCCCCTAGAGAGACGTGTAATCCAATCTTTGTGTATGTTGTAGCAGCAGGACTGTGACATCTAGCTTTATATTCCAGCATAGTAGTGGCTTGTGTCCTTACACTGCTGTGCTTTGTTCTCTCTACACCCACTGTTCGGTATTGTCCCTGGAGAGATGTGTAATCAGACCTTTGTGTGTGTTGGCAGCAGAAATCTGAAATATGGATTTATACTCCAAGGCTGTATTGGGGTATTGTCCTCACACTGCTGTGCTCTTGGATCTCTGCAGTCAGTGTTGTGTATTGTCCCGGTAACGATGTGTAAACATATCTTTATGTAAGTTCTTAGTGCACTCAGAGAAGCTACAATCTTGGATTATAAAATCGACATCTCACAGTCCTGATGCTACCAAGGGCATTTCCTCACACTGCTGTTCTCTGTGCCCTCTGCATTGTGCTGCACCACAGCCTTCAGCTCTGTGTAAATGCAGGCTTTGTACTACAGAAGTCACTCAGAGCACAGCAGTGTGAGGACATCCCCGTGTACAGGCAGATGGGTGAAGGACTTGGGTCCCCCTCTAAGGGACACTTTGGGTAACCTGGGCCGAGTGTTGGGGTCTCAACACATTAAACCAGAATTGACCTTTTTTTTCTGTTACTAGTAGAAAACACCAATAACTGATCTTCCGTAGGATCCAAGTGTAGAACATTCCCGGCAATAGATAAATCTCTTACCCATTGCCCAGTCCAAGCTGTTTCCAAGTATTTTCCAGGAATTTGCTCCAAAATCTCTAACATAGGTCATTGGTGTGAGGAGCGTCCAATCATCCATCACCTTCCTGGGAACATCATCCGCTCCACATAGGATGTCACCTACTTCCTAAATGTGATAATCCTGATAAATATGATGTAGTGACCTCCACTCTGATTTCCTTTCGAGGGGTTAATTGGATTAGGCAGCAGGAGGAGAGGAAGCTGCGTCCCTTGACCCCACACAATGTATGGAACAGTGGCCTAATCCTGCATCAACAGCCCAGGGTGAGGGGTAATCCTGCTCTAAATCCGCTGCCCTGCCCATCCTATTGTGATAATAACAACGGGAATTCATTACCTCTGACCTGTCTAATGGGGCATAAAAAGTCCATAACCCAGAGACCTGTGACTATCCTAAACCCTCACAACAACACCCCCAGCCTTGACTGTACTGCCCCCTATGTACAAGACTATAACTACTATAGTACTGCCCCCTATGTACAGGAATATAACTTCCGTCTCTCTGCCCTGATACTGGCCCCCCTATGTTACAGTTAATATAAAAGGCTACTATAATACTGGCAGAAAAGAAAAAGTGGTAGGCAGCACAAAGGAGTCCTTATAAAAAACTAGGTAAACGTTTGTCGGTGCAACTTAGCTAAAAAACTCTTACCCAAAATGAGTGTGAATATAGGTATAAGCAGCAAAAAAAAACGGCAGCACGAGGGGGGGAGAAAAGGAGTGGGGGAGGAGGGGGCACACTCCCAACTAATTGTAATTGAAGAAAAAAGTGAAGTTTATTCCATCTCTAGCGAACGTTTCAGCTGTAATCAGCCTTATTATTATAGTAATTAATACTGAGTGTCGGTTTATGGGGTTAGTGATCACAGGGTCAGCTCTGTCCTGTGTGGGTGTGGTTGGGTATGCGGCAGTGTGTTAGTAGTTTTGGGGGGGTGGGGGATTGCACATTATGGCGAGTGGAAAAATATGGAAACCACCTGATGACCAAAACCATTATGGAGGAGGATTAACAAATAGCAGCACTTCCCATCGAAAAAAAGGGACACGAAAAAAAAGGAAAAAGAGGAGGAAGAGACACGTGAAGGTAACTGAATGGGAAATGGCTCAAAAACACTGGAGTGAAAAAGTGTCCAATAAGGATTTTCTGAAGGTCCAAAATGCGCATCAATGATCTCCTGGCGATGGAGTCTTGTAGTGTTAACACTACAAGAGAAGGTAAAGAGGGAATCACCACTGTGAGAAGAAATACACAAAAGAAAATATAAGGGAAATAAAAGGAGAAGGAATATCACAGTTAAACTAAGGTAGCCCCCCTAACTCAAGCAAGGGACATACACAGTGAACGGTATCTTGCACAGCAGCCAGTACTGCTACGTAATGAGACTGCTAGAAAGAACACCCATTACGCCGATGCTCCTCCCACGCCCTACAAAAACACTACAATCAACGCCACCTACACTTACCACTGTACCCGCTGGTGGTCAAAGGAAGAAAAGGAGGAGCTCCAACTATGGTGTCAAATTGTAAAAAACTTAATGCGACCGGGGGTGTGCACGAAGGGGGACGAGATTCCACAGAAGAAAAAAAAAAAAGAACCAGCAACATGAAAAGGAAGGAAGGGGAATCGTCTTCATCGCGTCTTCTGGACTCCTTGGTAAGCGACTAAGGCTGCTCAGAAATTACTCATATATTAAATTATGCAAATTTAGTAAACATTCTAGTGACCTCTTTCTTTCTTTTTTGGACTATGGGACACACAATATACGTAACGTGGCAATTTGGGGACAAAAATGTAAAGTTACTAGGGTTTGCTAGGCCTCGTCACGGGCTGGGGGAACGCCGCTGTGCATGCGGGATCCCGCTCATAAGCAGGTGTCGATAATGGGGGCCTTTGTAAAATTACCCGGGAGCCAAGGGAGGAAAAGGAGAAATGAACCAGTAATAGGTGGGTGAGTGGGTTATAAAATAGAATTTTATTCGTTCCCTGTACATTCCTGAGCATATCTTCCCGAAAGGTCGGAAAAAGGATAGAATCTCCGGGGATAGAAGCAGTCTGGGGAGTCCGATAAGATGGTGCTTCCAAAACTAATTTGTAAGAAGTGAAGCCTGGGATTCCCTCTGTGGCGACTGACTCAAAAACCGAAGTGAGTGCAATCACGGTATACATTATAGGTACTAAAAAGGGGAGGTGATCCCACAAAAGGGAAGGGGTGCCCCATAGTCAGCAGAAAACGGGAGAGGGGGAGGCGGGGGGGAAGAGCGTTAAGTGAGGTTAGGCCGATTACAGCTAGTTCGAGATGAAAAGTCACTGGGTCCAACAAAGTAATGGCAGGGGGCCGGGACGTTGGTATTAGATGGGGTTGTGAATGTGGGGAGCATGGGAGTATACGGAGTATAGGATTTTACCGGGAGGATCTTAGGGCCCCAAGCGCTTGGTTAGTTTTTAATACAGCCCTGGATGCTTTGGCTCATTGCCGCAGTCACTGAGAGGCTTTAATATGTTAGTCTCCCTAAGCACCGGGTAAGACCCTTCTCTCCCTGACTACCTATTCGGCCCTATTTGCTCTCCTTAACACCGACATGTAGAAATCCTGCCAAAATTTATCGACAAAGACATGAATAAGGTGATTCCTGTCACTGGTGCACGCCGGATCAGACGGGTTGCTCATGCCTTGGCGGGGAACGATATTAATGATTCAGCAGATTATGCCCTAAACAGTAAGAACAGCTGGGGCATCTTCCTGATCCGGCTTTATTCTGTCACTTGACAATTGCAGGGCCTGCGAGCATCTGTCGAGTCCTTATTTATGGGCCAAATGGGCGTAAATAGGAATAGGTTCCCTAGCATTCGCTGCCCTGGTCCGGCTGTTCTATATCAGGTCCGAAAGCCAGGGTCAGAACTAACTGAATGTGTGCGTGCTCCCTGTCCGCCATAGGGCCATGGCACCAGGCAAGGGTTCCCGTTGCCCCCCGTTACTTTTGCATTGGCCAATTAGCCGCCTTGCTGTGTGGCTATTCGCCCTCCGCTGATATATGTAGTTTGGTACGTGGGACGATCACAGAAAAGGTTTCGCATACTCGGACGACCACCCTTAGTATACCTTGGAATTGTTGGCGCTTCCCTATGTCCCCCCCCCTGCTTTCCCTAATTGCGATAAGTTTGGCTCCATCTCGGCCTGCGGGTAAATTGTGATAGTCAGTTCTCTTCCTTTTCCGGAAATACAATCTTAAGCTCTCTGTCCCCCCCTGCAGTTGTATCATCAAGTTTTAGATATCTGTTGGTATTAGTGTCCCGCAGGTTTCAGGAATACTGTTTATTAAATATGTGACGCCCTGATAGCAGACAGCAGAGAAACGGCTGCAGGACTTGGTCCGCATTACCAGCCCATATCCCCTATATGGTCGCATTAATATTTTTAATAAAATATTCCTTACCTGCCAAATTCTTATATCTATGCTTCACTGCCCTGCCCATACTACTCTCCCAAACTACTATTTAACACTATAGCTAGTATTTTGAGATCCTTTATTCAGGGAACCAGCCCGCGTTTCGTTTGGCCGTGCTAAGGCTTCGCCTAGATCCCGAGGTGGATTAGCGGCACCTGACTTTACCTTTACTACTCTGGCCGTCCCAACTTGTCTACGCACAGTGGTGGATTGACAATAGATAGGGGGAATGCGGCCACTGCTTTGGCAGGGTCTCTGGGGGGTCATATGAGCTCCTTACGAACCTCTTTATATCGTGTAGCAAATCACCGCCCTCAATCCCAATCCCTTACGCCGGTAGCTGTCTGCTGGCGACGAGCTCAATTTGTGGTCAGCTCCTCCTCGGATTTTGGGGCTAGGGGTGGGGGGTGGGGAGGTTGTGAGGGTATAGGTGGACGAGGGGTAAAAGTAGTCGGTTGGAATAGTGCTGAGTGGGTGGAGGAGTGATGAGGGGCTAAGGGCGGTGAACGGTGGGTTAACGGAGGTTAGGTTGGGGCGGGAGGAATGTCAAGGGGGGGGGCCCCGAAGTGGGTACAGGGTGGATATATTCTTTGTAATCTGTTTTCTTCCGAGCTCCTCTCCTATCTGGACCTGCCAAAGTATTTTTTAACTTTCCCAGGGGGTGTCCTTGGTTTCCCGCCGACATGAATGACCTATCTCGGGGGAGGGAAAAGGGGGTGTGGAAGGGGAAGTAGGTGAAAGAGAAGGTCAAGTGGGGGGGTAAGGACGGGAATTGGCCTGCTACTTTTGTTTTCATTAGGACCTCTATTTACTTATTTCGTTACCTTTTGATTCGCGCTAAATTCATGGAAGGGGGGGTGGATAGGGAATTTGAGGGGATAACCCTTTCATTTATTCTCCAGTGGGGGCGCAAGTTGTGCCGTCTACGCCGGAGGGTGCACATGGTTTTCTGAGAAAGTTGGGACCGTCGCTACTCTGAGCACTTGCGGTATCCCGTTCATTTAGCCCCCAATTTTATGGAGGGTTCGACGGACTGTCTGGCATAGGGGGCTAGAAGTGGTGTAAATTTAGAAGTGGATCGTTCAAAGGATGAGGGACAGAGCATGTCCAAGGTGCACTCTGGAAGGGAGTGGTGGAGGAGATATGAGTGGAGCTGTAGGATGACTGGGTCCTGCATTCACCGCGTGACCTGGAGACTGATTACCCGAAAATGGTTACTGTGAGTGTAAAAGCTATGGCGCCGGAGTGATGGGTTGGGCGAGGGGAGCACTTGGAGGTGGGTGGGCGCCTTCTATATCAGCGGATGAGGGTGAAGAGGGAGAAAGTTTGGAGAAACTTAGAGGGGGCGTTCCCGTGGGGGGTTGGTTGTTTGTTGTTGTTTGGGTGTTAGGCTTGTTTGTTTAATGGGTCGGGTTGGCTGGTGGGCTGGGGTGCTGGTCTTGGGGGGGCGGTGTTTTGTGTTTAGAAGTGGGGTGTTTTTGGGTGTGGGGTATATAAATGTCACTTGAGCGATCCGACTGTTCGGGCGACTACGTGTGGAGGGAGGAGTGAAGACGAATTGGGAGTTGGGGGTTCATGCGGGTTGTCTCCCGGGTTTACGCGCACGGTATTGCCTTCCGGGCTTGCTAGCAGGTATTGTCGGCCGAGAAATGAGCGGGCGGGGGGTGTAAGCGAGGGGGAGGGGTGGGTGGACTAGAGGCCGGTGGATTTGGAGGCGCTACGGGAAGGATGGGGTGCGCCATAGTGTCGAATCTCGCAGTTTGAGGCCTGGCGTTCCACTGGCCTACTACGGTCGGTGTCGAGCTGAACTCGGCTCGACAAATTTTGTGACGCGCAAGCGTTGTATTGTGCAATTTTAGAGGTACCGCGGTTGCCTTAGCGCTTTCTATAGTCTCCGTGTAACCTGAGCTTGTTGTTTCGCTTCGCTTTGATGTATCGTATAGTGCGGGTCCAACTCCTGGTATAGTTACCGGTTCTGTAAGTTATCTTGTCGGACTAGAACTTCTCTTCGTGCGGGACGGGCTTCCCTTCCGTTAGAGAATGTACGCTGTAACCACTCTGCCATTGTTTCCTTTGCTCACCTCCGTCGGCTGTTTCCATCAGTGTTGAGGGCTAGGGGATTGTTCCTAGTACAAAACAAAAATTCCTTCACAGAATTTATTACCCCACGGTCAGACTTATCGGATGCGGGGGCCTCAAACAAGATGATAATGACTGCTTTAGATGTCATGTAGCCTGGGTGTTCTTTCTTACATTGTGGTGGGACTGTCCCAGGGTCCAGCGCATTTTTTGGACAGAGGGTGCTAACTTCCTCAAAAGTCATTTTCGGCTTTCCTCATATAGCCAACCCCAAGGTTTGCCTTTGGGATAAATGAGGTCATTGGTGGCCTTATGACAGTGATCTTTTTAGACGTCGTTTCTTTACTATGGCTCGTAAGAGTGGGATTATGCCCTGGAGATCGTGACCCACCTCCCTGCAGAAATGGATTACGCTGGTCAACAAGGTTATCCCTATGTATTATCTGTATACAATACAGACAATTCCCGCAAAATTGACTTTATGTTGGTCTAGATGAACATGAACTCTAACACTGCGTGTGAAAGTAACTATCAAAAAAAAACAATCCTTGTTTGGCTTGTTGAAACCCCCCCCCCCCCCCCAAACTCCCCCCTCCCCCCCCCACCCCTTTCTTCTTCTTCTTCAAGCAAAGAGGGTGGTGTGTTGTGTGTTGTAGTGTTTCTCATTCTGTGGTCTGCATGATGGGTGCCTGAATGCTCTGTTCTTTAGTTCAGTCTTGCACGGCGTTTACATACGTATATGGGTAACTGAATGGTAATCATCTATGATATACTGAATACTTATCCATTGACGACATTGATATTGGCCTATGCTGTTTTGCTATCTTCAGTATGACTACGCTGCGCGTAGTCGCAAATGTTAAAGATGTTATTGTTGGATAAAAAATGGAAAAATTCATAAATAAAAATCTTTAAAAAAAAGATAAAAAAATATACGTAACGTGGCTGCAAGGTCGTGGCAGCGGAGTAGAGATGGCAGTGTTGTATAGCAGGTCTGTGTGTAGTCCCTGTACATCAGCTCCCTGACATGTGTACATGGATCTCACTATTCATGGGCAGATACAGGACCTGCTCTATGACCACTGCTGTCCTCTACTGTAACTGCCAGGACCTTTCACGTTAGATCACCCAGAGTCTCTTTACATGTAGAGTTAGGCCACAGCAGTTTTACAGTTACAGCACATTGTGGAGGGAGGTGTTGGCCCATATATTAGGAAATAATGGGGTCTTTAAATGTAACCACTACTTGACCTCTTTGCCCGCTACGTCTTAGATGTCAAGGTGCGAGAATTGCTTCTGCTTAGCAACATAAAGTGAGAGACAAGTGAGAGAATGCTGGAATTGTCGCACATTTGTAGCGGTCCTATGGAACATCGATGTAAACACAACTGGATAATGTGAATGGATGTTTACAACAGGACTCAGTATGTCCTAGGATCACGTACCCCCAGAGCGGTGCCAGTCCTAGCATCTCCAATCAGTGCCAGCCTAAGCATCTACATATCATGTACGTCATAGCATCTCCATATCAGTGCAGTCCATAGCATCCATATCAGTGGAGTCCTAGGATCCCCGTACGGGTTGCCGTCAGCGCATTCTCCATATGTGCCGCCGTCTCCTCCTATCAGTGCTCCATCTCAGCAGTCCTACATCCCATATCGGTGCACCGTCCTAGCATCTCCATATCGGTGCAGTCCCCCTAGCATCTCCATATCGGGCCAGTCCTGTCAATCTCCATATCAGGTGCGCTCTAGCATCATATATCGGGCCAGCCTGGCTCTCCATATCGGTGCCAGTCCTAGCATCTCCATATCGGTGCTCAGTCCTAGAATCTCATATCGGTGCCAGTACCTGACATCTCCAATCGGTGCCAGTCCTAGCATCTCCATATCGGTGCCAGTCCCTGCATCTTCCATATCGGTGCCAGTCCTAGCATCTCCGTATCGGTGCCAGTCCTAGGATCCCCTGTATCGGTGCCCGTCTAGGATCTCCATATCAGTGCCAGCTTCCTAGGACTCACTGTGCGTGCCTATGTCCCTACCTCGCTCTCCAGTATCGGTTCCCAGTCCTAGGCATCTCCATATCGGTGCCAGTCCTGGACTCTATGGCAGTTGACTCATAGATCAGTGCCAGCCTAGGATCCCCCTTAGCGTGCGCACGTCCTAGATCCCCGTCGCGACGGTGGCAGTCTTAGGAGTCTCATAATGATGATAGTAAATGGGATTACTTACGGATGTGTGCACTCCGGTTGTGACTATAGATGAATTCACAGGACGGATCTTGCTTATAATCCAGTCTTCCGTGACCTGTTCTTACAGGATAAGGCTTTCTAGATCTTGTTCGTTTTGGATGAATTTATCAAGACTTCCTCTTCCTGCGGCTCTCTCGACTGTGCGGCCCATCAGGTAGAGCCCCAAAACCTTAGGGGTCCAAACCCCTGACCGGGACACTACATAGCCCCCCACCCTGTCGTCTATCAGTCATTGGGGCTCCTCTCATATCCGGGGCTTTTACACTGTGGCCCCGAAGGAAAGAAGCGGCACTTCCTACTATGAAAGTAACAAGTGTAGAGACAAAGTCACCCAAACAAAACTTATGGAAACACAATGGACACTAGGGGCTATGGGGAAAAACTGGAGATTTGAGAGGGTCAGGGCTCATTTTTGTTTTATTAAAGCTTAACTTTTTTTAAAGTTTAGACATGTTAACTGAGAAGGGTGCAGCCGCCCTATAAGGAATAGACTACAACCAAATCCATCCGGATATAACCAGGACACTAACTCCTGATCAGGCCCGTCGTGACGTAGTTATCTTCTTATATTAGTATTATCCATGTGCCTCCTGCCTTCTAATACAATATTTTACATTATGCGGATGAGCCTGAAGGCTCTACTGGGATGTTACCAGACGGGTCCTCCATGCTACCACTTCACAGGCGTGTACACTGTCCTCTCCTGTATCTTTAGCTATTTGATTTCAAAGAACTGAAGTGAAGAGAAATTATAAAGCGGTAAGTATTAGAGGGACCAGAGGTACTTACCTGATACTTATCTCTTGACTACAATATTAATCCGATTTTATTTTCCTCTTAATGTCCTGTAGCTTGAGTGCCCCTTTAAGAGCTCTTCTAGCCCCTCCCCTCCCTGGCGGCGGCATCTTGTACTTTATAACACTGATGACCCCTTTGTCGCTCCAGGCTATGACTTTGCCGCGGTGTTGGAATGGTTTGCAGAGAGAGTTGACCGCATCATCCGCTCTTTCGACGCCCACACAGTTTGGACTTCCGACGAGTTCTCCGAAGTCATCAAGCCCTGAAGAACCACGAGGACAAGATGCGGGTGGTCCTCAACAAGGCCGATAGATCGAGACCCAGCAGCTGCGCGGGTTTACGGCGCCCTCATGTGGTCCTTGTAAAATCGTACACACCCCTATGTATCCTCTCTACATCGGCTCCTTCTGGTCCCACCCGCTCCTCATCCTGACAACCGCAAACTGTTTCGAGGCCGAGGAGCAGGACCTGTTCAGGGACATTCAGAGTCTTTTTCCCCGTAACGCGGCGCTCAGTAAACTCACGATCTGATCAAGAGCTGCGCGACTGGCTAAGGTGAGGGAGCTTCTACTACATCTACATACAAACGTTCAATTTGAGCATTTTCTGTACACTCCTTAGCTCGGATCATGCGTCTCTATGGTAACGACTACAAATAATCCCAATGTAGTCTGATCTACAGATTATCTGATTATCATTGTTTGTTTTCAATTACTATGCCGACAATAGAGTATGGAGGACCCGAACGTTAAATTCGGGTTCAGGGGCGTCCCATTGATTCGGACAAATTGGCGACTGGCGGCCGTGGACCAATCTGACAAATTGCCACCCCCCCACCTACTACCCATGGCTGTGGACACCCCTCACCAATCACAGCCATGAGTAGTAGGTAGGGGCATCAGTTTTCCGAATTGGCTGCGCGGCGCCTTCCTGGCGAAATGTCCGGTCCGTGGGCAGCACGATCTGAAAAGAATCTCATTCATTCCTAGTCAAACAAATAATTGGATCCGACTAATCTGCAGATAGACTACATTGGGATTATTTGTTAGTCTGTACCCATGGAGACACATAGGTCGTATAGGGCTGGATCACAAAATGACAGATCAGATTAATTTTAAAATCAGACTACTTGGGATTAGTTGTAGTCTGTTACCATGGACAAATAGTTCGCATAGCCGCTGGATACACAAATAGATACATTGATTGATACGTAATTATTGTATTGGCCTGCGAAGTGACGTGAAAGTAAACTATTTTTGTCTGATGTGGGATTTTGGTTGCTGCTGGTTTGCTAAAACGGTAGTATTAGTTACTACTATGATTGAGTGCTGATTATTCTTATAATTACTATCTCTGTTCTTTGAGGTTATACAAAAATCAATATTTTTTCCAGAAACAGCGCCACTGTTGCTTGGCTGTTTTGGTATTGCAGTCTGTCAAAGCTCAGATGGAGCAGTTTCTAGAGGAAAAAGTAATAACGGTTTTATATTCTCGTAGATGTTGGCATGTGGCCCTTATACACACGAGGGTAATGTCATTCCATTGTTCTCCTTTCGAGAAAGTGATTTCAATGGTCTGAAGCTTTGTCTTTTAATAGTAACCAAACTGGAGCTGCAGATTGTGTACTCCAAGCGGAGTCTATTGAGATGTATTCTGTCTGGATTTCCGGCTCCTGCTGTGAATTTCGCCCTCATCATCCAGTGACCTCTGGGGTAAATCAAGGAAATCGGCATGAAGATTTCATGTGTGAAAAGGAATTGTACATTGGTAGAAAAGTGTTTTCAGGGAAGTGGACGTATTCTCTGTCTTGTGGAAATTATGATTTAGACATTGTGTCTCATTAGACGGGTCTGTGAACCTCGCCAGCCCCCATCATAACCAGTCAGAGGCTGTGTAGTCTTCACCTCCCCCTATAACACGCAGTCTGGATTGTGTACTGGTAACCTCCCCCTATAACAGCAGTCTGGCTGTGTAGTCTTGGACCTACCCCTATAACAGCTCTGGCTGTGTATTCTGGACCTCCCTCCTATACGCTAGTCTGGCTGTGTATGCCTGGACCTCCCCCTATACAGCAGTCTGGCTGTGTAGTCTGGACTCCCCTATAACACATCTGGCTGTGTGTCCTGGACCTCCCCCTATAACAGCATTCTGGCTGTGTAGCTCTGGCCCCTCCCCTATAACAGCAGTCTGCTTGTGTTCTGGACCTCCCTACTCCTTCTGGACCTCCCCTATACACAGATTGGCTGTGTAGTCTGGACCTCCCCCTATAACAGCAGTCATGGAGTGTAGTCCTGGACCTCCCCCTATAACACAGTCTGGCTGTGTAGTCTGGACCTCCCCTATCACACAGTCTGGCTGTGTAGTCTGACATCCCCTATAACAGAAGTCTGGCTTGTAGCCTGGACCTCCCCCTATAACAGCAGTCTGGCTGTGGTAGGTCTGGACCTCCCCCATAAACAGCAGTCTGGCTGTGTAGTCTGACCTCCCCCTATAACAGCAGTCCTGTGTGTAGTCTGGACCTCCCCCTATAACAGCAGTCTGGCTGTGTAGTCGGACTCCCCTATAACAGCAGTCTGGCTGTGTAGTCTGGACCTCCCCATATAACAGCAGTCTGCGTGTAGTCTGGACCTCCCCCTATACAGCAGTCTGGCTGTGTGTCTGACCTCCCCCTATAACAGCAGTTCTGGCGTGTAGTCTGGACCTCCCCATATAACAGCAGTTGGCTGTGTAGTCTGGACCTCCCCTATAACAGCAGTCTGGGTGTAGTTCTGGACCTCCCCCTATAACAGCAGTCTGGCTGTGTAGTCTGGACCTCCCTATAACAGCAGTCTGGCTGTGTAGTTCTGGACCTCCCCTATAACGCAGTCTGGCTGTGTAGTCTGACGCTCTCCTATAACAGCAGGTCTTGGCTGTGTAGTCCTGGACCTCCCCCATACCGAGTCTGGTGTGTATTCTGGACCTCCCCAAACAGCATCTGGCTGTAGTCGTCGGACCTCCTCCCTATACAACGTATTGGCTGTGTAGTCTGGACCTCCCCTAAAACAGCAGTCTGGCTGTGTAGTCGGGGTTCACCTCCCCCTCATAACATCAGTCTGGCTGGTGTAGTCCTGGACCCTTCCCCCCTATAACAGCAGTCCTGGCTGTGTATCTGGACTTCCCCCTATAACAGCATCTGCTGTGTATCGGACCTCCCCCTATAAACAAGCAGGTCTTGCGTGTAGTCTGGACCTCCCCTATACAGCAGTCTGGCTGTGTAGTCTGGACCTCCCCCAAAAAGACAGCGGCTGTGTATTTCGGACCTTCCCTATAACATCAGGTCTGGCTTGTGTATTCTGGACCTCTCCCTATAACATCTTCTGGCTGTGTAGTCTGGACCTTCCCCTATAAACAGATGTCTGGCTGTGTGTCTGGACCTCTCCTCCTTAACAGCAGTCTGGCTGTGTAGTCTGGACCCCTCCTAGAACAGCAGTCTGGCTGTAGATTCGGACCTTCCCTATAACAGCAGTCTGGCTGTGTAGTCTGGACCTCCCCTATAACAGCAGTCCTGGCTGTGTAGTCTGGACCCATTCCTATACACAGCAGTCTGGCTGTGTAGTCTGGACCTCCCCTATAACAGAGTCTGGCTGTGTAGTCTGGACCTCTCCCCTATAACAGCAGATCTGGCTGTGTAGTCTGGCCCCCCCTATAACATAGTCTGGCTGTGTAGTCTGGACCTCCCCCTATAACAGCGTCTGGCTGTGTAGTCTGGGTCGGCCTCCCCTATAACAGGCAATCTGGCTGTGTATCTGAACTCCCCTAACACAGTCTGGCTGTGTATGTGCTGACCCTCCCTATAACAGCATCTGGCTGTGTAGTCTGGCCGTCCCCCTAAACACGTCTGGCTGGGTAGTCTTGGACCTCCCCTATAACAGCATCTGGCTGTGTAGTCTGGACCTTCCCCTATAACAGCAGTCTGGCTGTGTAGTCTGGACCTCCCCCTAACAGCAGTCTGGCTGGTGTAGTCTGGACCTCCCCCTATACAGCAGTCTGGGCTGTGAAGTCTGGACCTACCCCTATAACAGCATCTTGCTGTGTAGTCCTGACCGTCCCCCTATAACAGCAGTCTGGCTGTAGTCTGGGGCTCCCCTATAAACGGCAGTTGGCTGTGTAGTCTGTGAACCTCCCCCTATAAACGCAGTCTGGCTGTGGTAGTCTGCCTCTCCATATCAGCAGTCGGCTGTGTAGTGGACCTCCCCCTATAGCGGCAGTCGGCGTGTAGTCCTGGGCCTCTCCAATAACAGTCTGGTGTGTAGTTGGAGACCTCCCCCTATACAGCAGTTGGCTGTGTAGTCTGGACCTCCCCCTATAACAGCAGTCTGGCTGTGTAGTCTGGGACCTGCCCTATAACAGCAGTCTGGCTGTGTAGTCGCTGAGTGACTGGGCTATAACGGCTGGGATGGATTTGGCTTGTGGTGTATATGTTGGATTTCTCCGTTAGTCACGGTGTGGGTGTTTCATGTATTATTTTCCTAGGTTTCGTTTGAGTAGTAGGTTACGTGGGCCTCTCCATCTAACAGGCAGTCTGGCGGTGTATCTGGACCTCCCCCTATAACAGCAGTCTGGCTGGTGGGTCTGGACCTGCCCCTATAACAGTCAGTCTGGCTTTGTAGTCGACGCCCCTGAAGCGTCTGACCCCCTATATACAGCAGTCTGGCTGTGAGTCTGGACCGCGCCCCCATAAACATCAGTCTGGCTGTGTAAGTGCTGATCTGCCCCTAAACAGCAGTCTGGTGTGTAGTCTGACCGCCCCCATAACCGCAGTCTTGCTGTGTAGTCTGGACCGCCCCCATTAACAAGCAGTGGGTGTCGTCTGGGACCGCCCCCTATAACAGGCATTTGGCTGTGTGTGGCTGGACCGAACCGCCCTATAACAGCAGTCTGGCTGTGTAGTCTGCACGCATCACGTACGTGCTCGATGACCGACCCCTAAACAGCAGTCTGCTTGTCTTGTACATTACAGCTCGGACGCGGCCGCCCACTATAACAGCAGTCTGGCTGTGTTAGTCTGGACCGCCCCTTATACAGCAGTCTGCTGGAGTCTGGAACCGCCCCCTATAACATCAGTCTGCTGTGTAGTCTGGACCTCCCCCTATAACAGCAGTTTGGCTGTGTAGTCTGGACCTCCCCCTATAACAGCACTCTGGCTGTGTAGTCTGGACCTCCCCCTATAATAACATGACAATAATTTTTTCTTCTACTTCTTCACCCTCAGGTCCATGCATACATCATCAGTTCCCTGAAGAAGGAGATGCCAGCCGTCTTTGGAAAAGACAATAAGAAGAAAGAATTAATCGGTAGTTTGGGGGAAATTTATGCTCGCATTGAACGAGAACATCAGATCTCTCCAGGAGACTTCCCTAACCTGAAGAAGATGCAGGTAACGTAGACCACCTGACACTGATGCCCTCTCATAAAAAAGGGAGAACAGTCTATTAAACCTTTTGTGTAACAGAACAGAGCCAGTAATTAAGTTTTAGTAGAGAGTCCTATAGAGTCGCCATTGCAATGTTATTTATTCATTGTTCCTCCTTTTTTGACCAGTGGGGAGCATCAGAGGACTCACAAATCATGATCCAAGAGGCCTAGACTAGAGGAGGAGATCTGGATGTGCCTTATTTTCTGACCCTCGTAGATGTTCTGAGTAGAAGGCACAAAAGACACAAAAATTTTCATTCGACCTATAGAATGACATTTTTGATCCATTAAATGATGTCCTCGTCTCAGATAATCAATTGTTTAGGGGTCATCTTCTCACTAATCTCCAAAACCACAACCAACACCCTTCACGTCTCTAGTCGTGTCCAACACCTAAACCATAACTGTCCCCTCCTCTAAGACTCCCTTCCATAGGCAGCTCCGCATTTCATGACTCTTCCCCCAAAATTGGTCACATTAAAATGTGAAGTAAATCATCTTTAAAAATGACCTTTGACCACCTTCCACCAACCCGAACTCTTTGCACATTAATAGATAATGTTCCACTGGTTCTGAAGCTGAATTTCCTTGCCAAGCCATCATCTTTGGTTTCAGCACTCAATGGGGCTCATTTACTTACCCGGTACAGTCGCAATCCCACGGCGCGTCGTGCGCCCGATATCCTGCATGTGTCGCTGCTGCACCGAGGTCCGCCGGAGTTCACCTTCTTCTTCCCGGTGCATGTGAGTGCTTGATCTTGCGACACATTTAGTTTTTTAAATTCTGTGGTTTTTCCGAATCCGTCGGGTTGTCCAACGGCCATGCCCCCCGATTTCTGTTGCGTGAAAGCCGGCGCCAAAATCCCGTCGGAATTTGTCGCAAAACGGAAAAAAATTCGGGAAACCCGACAAAAGTGCGTCCGCGGAGCCCTTAGTAAATGAGCCCCAATATGTTTATTGGCCTTTCTGTGGTGGGTGTAGGAGACCAAAGGGAGACTTATTGGCCTATTGGATGCTGAAACGATGAGACTTCATGGAGAAGCATTTTTAGTATGTGAAGGGCTGGAGTTGTTGGAGATGATGACAGGCCCCCTTTAATTATTTGTTTTAAAAATAATTTGAGACCAACAGATTTATTTTTGTGTTCCTTAGGATCTATTACAATCACAAGATTTTAACAAATTCCAACCTCTGAAGAGCAAGCTCCTGGAGACGGTAGACGAGATGCTGGCCCATGACATTGCCCACTTGATGGTTCTGGTTAGACAAGAAGAAACTCAGAAACCAGTCCAGATGGTGAAAGGAGGTGCCTTTGAGGGTACTCAGAACGGTCCCTTTGGGCACGGCTATGGGGAAGGGGCCGGTGAAGGCATTGACGATGAAGACTGGGTAGTAGCCAGAGATAAACCCATGTACGACGAGATCTTCTACACCCTCTCTCCTGTTAATGGCAAAATCACTGGTGCCAATGCCAAGAGGGAGATGGTAAAGTCCAAGCTACCTAATACTGTTCTCGGAAAGATCTGGAAGCTCGCCGACATCGATAAAGATGGCTTACTGGACGATGAGGAGTTTGCCTTAGCCAACCACCTAATCAAGGTGAAATTAGAAGGCCACGAGCTTCCCAACGATCTTCCCTGCCACCTAATTCCACCATCAATGCGAAAGGTGATCGAGTGAAGCCCAAGGTGGAATAGTGAAAGTATCGCAATGTAGGGAGGAGACACAAAAAGTAACCGAGTTTACTTTCAGTTGATACAGTTAATGTGAAGTGATCCTGCTGTGGCATTTTGATTTCTCAAAATTATATCCGTATCAAGATGCGATTTGACGATTTGAGCTCTTATTAACCCTTAACCAGAAGCTAATCCTCCTTCCTCTGTGCTGACCTTTTACTAAACCAAGACACAAAAACTGCAAAAATAAAGGGAAGAGAGACCCCGGAGACGTGATGTGTTCTCCGATCTGTGTTGCGTTGTTCCGTGCTTCCTCTATTCTTAAAGCTTTCCAGATACCTCATTGTATTGTCCTCCAGTCATGTGTTATGCTAAACATGTTGGTTTTTAGTTGTTTTTATGTCTTTTATGTGTCTGTTATCTTGATTGTGATGCTTGGCTGTGAGACTCCTGTTGACCACTGTAGACTCCTCTGGTCCAGATGGTTGGAGTCTACATGACCTACTGAACGGTTCCTGTCCAGGATAGATCTTGGGTTGTCCTTCAGCCTTGTGTTCCGAGGAGAAAGTGGTGGGATATTTTAGTATTTTAGAGGATAAGGCTATTTGGCTATTGTCGCCTTGAGATTGGTGCCGGATCCTTTGTATTTGTCACCCAATTTGGTGTCTCCTATCAACTATGGTATGATGAGATCTTCTAAACTCCCATCGATGGCAAACTCATTGGTGTCAATGCCTAGAAGTAGATGGTAAAGTCCAAGCTGGTCAGTGTTTGGAGGAAAGGGGGGATCCATTCTTTCTTGACATCTTTGGGATTTATTGAATTGTAGCGACGATGGTGAAGACCTTGTTGGGTTCTTCCCAGTTTTCCATCCCATTGGTTCGTTAAGGGGTCCTACTCTACCAATGCACCGTCTCCAATGCACCATTGGGCGTCTCCAATGCACCATTGGGCGTCTCCA
Organism: Engystomops pustulosus; assembly: GCA_019512145.1. Classification (NCBI taxonomy): domain Eukaryota; kingdom Metazoa; phylum Chordata; class Amphibia; order Anura; family Leptodactylidae; genus Engystomops; species Engystomops pustulosus. The sequence continues at coordinate 33,591 of WNYA01001218.1, forward strand.
ATGCACCATTGGGCGTCTCCAATGCACCATTGGGCGTCTCCAGTGCACCATTGGATGACGACATCTTCTAAACTCTGTCTCCTGTCACTGATCACTGGTGCCAGTTCCAAGAACAAGATGGTGTAGTCAAAGTTGATCAGTTTTGGAAGAGAGACCAATTTCTGTCGACCTCTATGGCATGTATTGAATTGTAACCATTGGTGGAGACCCTGAAGGATTCTTTCCGGTCATCAGACCCCGTAGTTATATAGCAAGTCCTACTCTGTCCAAATACTCTCCAGGATCTCTGTAGCCTTCCCCATAGCCCTTTAGGATATAGTATTGATACTCTATTAAAGAGTATTGACTCCTACGTAGATTGTAATTGGATGTTGAAGGCCAAGAGGACACAACCTTAGAAGACCGATACACTACAAAGTCTTAGTAGTTTGAGTTAGAGGACCACAATTTTTGGATGTGTATTCAGAGCTGAGGCGGCCATATTGTTATTCCAAACCCAAAATCCATTGGAATGATTAGTGACGTCCTTGAGACATGAGGTACACGGTGCCTTGTGTACTGATACTCAACATGGATGACGGCTGCCTCCAGCGTGTGTAATGTAAGTGATGAGAACAAATAAACTACTGTGAGATAACTGCTGGTATTATTATAGGAAGGGGCGATGTTGGTGTATTTTGATCTGCTGAGTATATAACTTATTTTATAAAGATAAGCTTCAAACTCTTTGTTTCGTGTGGTTTCTTCCAAATCTTTTCCATATTGCTCACCAATTTCTTTGTCTACAGTTACTATATAATAGAAACAGCGCCACCATAGTCCATGGCTGATGTGGGTATTACAGTTCCATCCTCATTTTCATATATTCAAATGAATTGCAATGCCTGTGACAACCATGTGCCAAGGGTGGGGCTGTTTTTTGAAAATAGACCTGACCCATTACCTATTGCTATACTTAAAGGGGTTGCTCTGGATTAAAAAATTGCTGCTCTTGTGTAGAAACGGCGCTGTTCATGTCAATAGGTTGTGTCCAGTATTGCAGAATAGCGCATTAACATGAATGGAGCTGAAGTCCAATATCAAGTCCCATAGTCAACCCTATATACATAGACCATGGGAAACCCCTTTAATATATGGACAGACATGAACTCTCCGTTCATGCTATAAATGTTGCAGGACTAAAGACTACAGCACAGAATTATCAAGATCTCTGCTTGCTGGAAACATTGTGTAATAATTAAAGGGGTTGTCCAGAGGTTGAAAAACATGGTTTCTTTCTTCCTTATGTAACTCCTCTCCTGACCATGGGTAGAGCGTGGTATTTTAACTTGGCTTAATTTATCTATATATGGCTGAGTTGCAATACTGGCACTAGCCATAGTCCGGTGTGGTGCTGTTTATCGAAGAAAGAAACCCCTTAAAGAGGAACTCTCATCTGTGCATTCAGATTTAATATAATTCCAACGTGTGCAGATAATATCCCTTAATTTTCCCATGCTGTCCTTGGATACGACCACCACTGCACCCTGGCAGCTGTGGCCATGCATGTGCTGTTGAGCCCTGCCCCCAGGGTTGTGGAGATATCAGTCCCAGTATCTGAGCATTATAATCCTCTCTACGGTCAGAGAGGAGGAGTTGGAGCAGAGGAGAAGGCGTGTTTATGCTAATCTAAGAAGATTAGTATAACACACACCCCCTTCCCAGCACCTCCTGATATCTAAGCATCCATGGGCTAGAAAAAAAATTCAAAGTGGCTCATTGTAATGAATACTATGTAAAAACACCATATTCTGTAATACAATAGTATGGCAGGAACAACCAGACCATCAAGGGTTAAAGCACCCTATAGCACTTACCCGTTTACACAATGATTGACATTTCCGTACAGTACACACAGCATTGATAATAATTTGTCTTCATTTACAGTACACAGCGGTAACATGCAGCGCTCCACAGATCATGGGGTCAGATGAAACAATAGGGATGACATCCCTGCGCACAAGAGCTGACAGTCTAGGAATCTGTGCTAAAACAGAAGATCTCTGAAAAGCAGCAAAGTTCTCTACACAATGCCGGTCCATATACAGTGCCGGTCCATACACAGTGCCGGTCCATACACAGTGCCGGTCCATACACAGTGCTGGTCCACACACTCATACACAGTGCTGGTCCACACACTCATACACGGTGCTGGTCCATACACTCATACACGGTGCTGGTCCATACACTCATACACGGTGCTGGTCCATACACTCATACACGCTGCTGCTCCATACACTCATACACGCTGCTGCTGATATTGGGGCAGTGTGCCTGGCGCTGATATTGGGGCAGTGTGCCTGGCGTTGATATTGGGGCAGTGTGCCTGGCGCTGATATTGGGGCAGTGTGCCTGGCGCTGATATTGGATGAGAGTGCACAAAGGGGACATATGACATGAGAGTGCACAAAGGGGGCATATGGTGTGAGCGGGCATTAAGACAAATGGTATAGGGCAGTGATGGCGAACCTTTTCGAGATCAAGTGCCCAAAAAGTGACCCAAAACCCACTAACTATTCCCAGAGTGTCAACATGGCAGTAACATAACTGCCTGAGTGTCCTAATACTGTTCAAAGACGGTAGGGCCCCCTGAACAGGAAGAATAGTGGGGGCCTGGAGCAAGTTCTCTAATAGCTCTAAACCAACCCTAATCACACCTTCTCACTATTCCTACAGTCCCAGGCAGCCCAAGATGGGTCTCTAAAATAACACACACCGTCTGAGACTGCAGTTTGCCATGTCTGGCAAACTCTGTGCCTGGGAAACAACCTGAGTGCCCACAGGGAGGTCTCTGAGTGCCACCCCTGGCACCCGTGCCATAGGTCCGCCATCACAGGTATAGGGGCATATAATATGGAATTTAATGTGAGGGATAACTATGGGGGCATATGGTGTAAGAGGGCCTGAAGTGGGTATATGTTGTTAGAGGGTAAAAATGGGTCATATCGGTGGGCATATATTCTGTGGGGCACTAAGGGGGCATATAGTGTAAGAGGGCAATAACACATGACATGGTATAAGTGGGAGTAATTGGGTATGGCACATGTTGCTGGGCACCATTGGACGGCGTCCATGGGTGATGATGTTAGTGTAGATGGTGGTCATGGGCTTGTGTGGCCAGGGGGCAGTAGTGGTTGTGTGGGCACCCAGCCGTGCATATCACTGGGCGACATTTTACTTATCGTCAGCAGAGAGACAGATTTAACCCTGGTCAAAACTAATATCATAGTGTCACCGTCATCCGCCCCTAAATCATGGAAAAAATCCAGCGAGGCTGCAAGGACACCTGGCCCGGAGATAAGCCGACGCCCGACCTTTTTTTAGCCCATTTTAGGCGTAAATTGGTCAGAAAAAGGAAAAGCGGAATAATTCAGCGCATTGTACACTGAAGCCCTTATCTCGGGGAGGGACAGGACTGAGATAGCAGGGACCGGGACCCCTCTTGTTTTTTCCCGTGTTGGTCACCGCTCCCAGACCTGAGCCCTGGGCCTGACGCCCGACAGAAGTCATGAATTATTCCTGAGCAGCCGCTGACAGCATCAGGAACTCTAAACTCACACTTCCACTTAGCAATTGGGCTTCCTGAGCATCTGATAAGTAGTTCCTGTTATGTTATGTACTACAAGTCTGGGCCCCGCAGCCACAGACCGCGCTGGTGTAGGACCGGCAGGTTCTGTCCATGGGATCGGTCCACATTCCAAACCCCTCAGCAAGGTCGTCCATCACCTTGTCAGGTTATAATGGTACTGAGTGTATAACTGGAGGCATGTAACTAGAGGCGGGCACACCCCGGCCCGGAAACCTAAGGGGCCCATAAGGTGTCTTCCATACATGACCAATATACGATTGTTGTAGGCCTGGCATGGGAAGGGGGGTCCAGCTGCTTCAAGTTACCCTCAGATGTAAATAAGCCCCTTATAGATGTTAGAGAAATATGAAAGAAAATAGAGATCATGGAGTCAGGGAGTTTCATTACTGGCACATTTTTTGGGTACTGTACTGGGCACCTTAATGAGCTTATGGACTCTTTGGGTAACACTAACCTAGGTGCCACTCTCTCTCTTGCCTTTTCTACACAATGGGGCAGATTTACTTACCCGGTCCATTCGCAATCCAGCGGCGCATTCTCTGCTGTGGATTCGGGTCTTCCGGTGATTCACTAAGGTAGTTTCTCCGCCGTCCACCAGATGTCGCTGCTGCACTGAAGTTCCCCGAGGCCCGCTGGAATGCCCTGAAATTCACCCGCCTATACCTGGTGAAGGTAAGTGCAAGTTTTTTTAAATGCGGCAGGTTTTCCGAATCCGTCGGGTTTCCGTTCGGCCCCGATTTCCATTGCGTGCGCCAAAATCCCGGGGCAATATAGGGAAAATCGGCGCAAATCGGAAATATTCGGGTAATAGTCGGGAAAACGCGAATCGGCCCTTAGTAAATGACCCCCAGTGTGTATCACACTTTTAGGCCGACGATTATTACTGATTGCCCAATTTTCCAACGTCTTCTTCCAGCCTTGAATGGGGACATTAAGGCACCGTGGTTGGCTCAGCTGCAGGATACTGGGGCTACAACATTGTTAGCGGAGTGCCATGGTTGGCACTGATACTGGGCCACCAGAGGAAACCCTGGTGTTTGATTTTGCTATGGCCTATTACAAGGCACTGTTAGACATTTTGTAAGGAGCTGGCAGAACCATCGGGGCATTATATCTGACAGTGTCAGGTTTTAGTAGTGCTGGTGGGGCAATATAACTGGCAGTGTCAGAAGGGCATTATGCCTGACATTATTAGGAGCTGGCACTGAAAGGAGGCCACTATGGATGGCCTATGATACCCTGAGAGGTGCCAGATAGGACACATGTGATATCAGCACCCCTTCTAGTCTGTGACTAAAATCCCACAACCCTTTATATACAGCCCAAAATTAGCCTCCCCCAGACCCGATGGGATGAGCTGAGCACTTAATTATAGAAAGAATTCTGTGTATTTTCATGGAATTCTCTGTATAAATAGAATTTCCTGTCTTGCGGGGGACATATTCCTGTTATGGTTTCTGCCTCCAGTCCCAGCACTCACTGATGTTGATGGATGTTGGAGGCTTCATATTGGGGCAAATTCTTCTCCTTTCAGGATGGATATTTTTGTGTAAACCTGCGGACATTTATAGAGTCGTTTATTTTCTTTGGACGGAAAACTTCTCAGGGAATCAGAAACGACAAAGTATTCCTTCCTTCCCTCCACAATGTACATACAATGATATATACTGCAGCCAAGTGACAACAATTTCCAGGAAGGTTTATCTGATTCCGTAGAAAAAATCGTAGAATGTATTTATCTATTTTCTAACTCCTATCTATCTATCTATCTCATATCTATCTATCTATCTATCTATCTATCTATCTATCTATCTATCTATCTATCTATCTATCTATCTCATATCTATTTATCTATCTCATATCTATTTATCTATCTCCTATCTATCTATCTATCTCCTATCTATCTATCTATCTATCTATCTATTTATCTATCTATCTCCTATCTATCTATCTCTTATCTATCTCCTATCTATCTATCTCCTATCTATCTATCTATCTATCTATCTATCTATCTATCTATCTATCTATCTCATATCTATCTCATATCTATCTCCTATCTATCTATCTATCTATCTATCTATCTATCTATCTCCTATCTATCTATCTATCTATCTATCTATCTCCTATCTATCTATCTATCTATCTATCTCATATCCATCTGTGTCTCTCTTTATCATTTATCTCTCTATTATCTCTCTATTATCTATCTCTAAAATCTCGTCTATATTGGATTTGCTGTAACATGAAAGCCTTTGGGACAAGTTAGGGATAATCTTAATGACTGTTGTGGGCTCTTTCTGTCCCAAACAGGACTTGGGTTTGGTGAATGTTATCACACACAGCTGGTTATTGCCTCCATTATATATTATAGACTTGTCTGGATATAATGGGAGAATTAGGGCAGATTCTCCTCCTGAAGCATCGTCCTTGTGTAACCTGACATCTCTCTTTCTATCAGGCGGCCATTATGTTATTCATCAGGCAGCCATTCATCATAGCAACCACAGCTGGATCATGATGGCCCATGGCAACCAATCACAGCACAGCTCTTATTTCTCATAGTGTCCTTTGAAAATCAAAGCTGCATTGTGATTGGTTGCTCTGGTACATAATGACAGATGATTCTTTTATGAAAATGTCATAAATTTCCCCCAATTTGGGGAATGTAAGAGACGTGAAAAATTCTGCCTCCTGACTATGAAGCCATAAAGGAGCCGCTCCTCAGGGCCGGGTCCAACAGAGAAGCTAAACACATGTTAATAGACTTAAGATTCCTAAAATAAGGAACAAAATCAGAATATGAGGATTATTTTTAGCAGTAGGATGTCATCTCGGACTTGGCCTGGATCTCTGTGTACGAGCGGCACATCCTGATGTCCTTGTCAAACTTAATATTATTTTCCTGTCAGGATGAGAAATTCAATAATAAAAGACTTAATCACGAGAAAACAGGATAAAGCGGTGGAGTAGCGGCGTCCGTGAGCGTCCTGTCATCTGTGACAACTCCTCTAACGAGACTATGAGAGAAGTCACCTCAAACATGAGAAATAATCCCCAATAATCACATTATTCCATGGGGAGGTTGTGTGACAACCAATATGGCCGCCATTAGTCTCCAGCTTTTCATGAGTCACAAATTAAGCAATAATAAAAAGATGTCTAAGATCCCAGAAAAGCTGAGTGACCGGCGATAGTGCAGAGATGTAATGGTGGCCAGAATATATCACCTTACACTGCCCTCATACTACCACATGGTGCAGACTGAGGGCCATTATATGGCCACACAATGCTCCCATACCGCCATATTGTGCTCACATAGGTCCCACATGGAACCAAATCGGTCTCATGGAGCAGAAATTTAGCGATGGGCCCCTCTGTACCGCTTCTTATACCCATTAGGCCACATTCACACTGACGTATGGGGGACTTATATACGCCGTATACGTATGTCCCCCATAGATGGCAATGGGCGTACGGCACCGTACGGGAGCCATGTATCACCATATATCACTATGGAGCGGGGCTGTAGCCTTAGTTTAGATACAGCAGCTTGGATTAATGTATGGTAGATACCGCCATAGTGGAAGCTTAGATACAGCAGCTCGGCTCTATCCAAGGTGGATGCCTATATAATGACTACTTGGATACAACATCTCAGCTCTATGTATAGTAGCATCCCAGATACAGCAGCTTAGCTCTATCTAATGTGTATGCATACATAATGGCAGCTTAGATACAGTATCTGAGCTCTGTGTATGGTAGATCACTCTGTTTTAGCTGCTAATCTGCAGATGCTCAGCTCCATGTGTTATAGATACCTCTATATATGAAGCTTAGATACAGCAGTTCAGCTTATGTATAAAAGATCCCTCTAAAATGGCAGCTTAGCTACAGCGGCTAAACAACTGTACCCCTATAGCTATTGGTTTGTTTCAGGGGTTAAATGTGTAATGTCTGTCCTATTCTTACATTTTTTATTCTAATGTGTTTTTTCATTGCAGCTTTGGATGTGACTAGTGCACTCTACATTACATCAAAATGTGCTGTCATCACAAAATATGATTTCTGGCCACACAAAATAAATGTTGTGATCACAGTAATCATTTTAGTCTGCACATTGTAGCGCAGCCTGTATCATCTTGTAGACTGGTCCTGCAGGGACACATAGGTGACATCCCCGGTGCAGGCTTGTCATGTGGCGCCATCTACTGGTCACAGGTACAGCCATAAAAATACTGACAGGAGGGATAATCCAAAACATCGAGGCCCCCTATAGGTGGCAGGACAAAATACACCACTGGGGTATCTAAATCAGACATGTAACAGAAGGAATATAATGTCAAATGTTGCAATTTTGTTACCATCACAATCCATCATGAAAATCCAGGGACACTAACTCCTAGATCCAGGCACTGTAATCTCCTTATATGTGTTATCCTTAGGCTTCTTCCTTCTAAAATCAACTTTTAAAATTATGGTAATGAGACAGAAGGGCTCTGGGGGGTGATACCAGAGCTCCTCCTTGGTGTAGCTTCACAGGCTGTTACATTGTCTCCTCCTGCGCTCCCTCAGCACTTCCCCCTCTCTCTGCCTGATGTAATTTCTCAAAGTTGGAGTTGCTTCTGCACAGTGTAACAGCCTGAGAGTTACAGCATGGAGGGGTTCCCAGGAGCTCTCTTGGCTCATTAGAATAATTATAAAAGTTAATTTTAGAAGGAAGGAGGCCACGGATAACAAATATAAGAAGACACCACAGTCCCGGTGCCCGGATCTATGAGTAATGTCCCTGGTTTATCAGGATGGATTCTGGTGGTAGATTTACTTTAACATGTTTTCAAGATCTCTGCTTGCCAACAGTGAATGTAGATGTACACTGGGGTTGAAAAGGTCTGATCTTCTGTAAGATAAATATATTCCCAACATAGATTGTTACAATGTATCAGCGCAGCAAAAATGTAGCAATCTGAGCCACCATTGAGAGTTCAAAAATTGTCTTAACTGGATACAAATCTCATATTTACAGATTTGCTTGCTCTCTGCTTGCTGTGAGTGAAGCTAACATGACCCCATTATACAGGCGGTCCCCTACTTAAGGACACCCGACTTACAGACAACCTATAGTTACGGACCCCTCTGCCCACTGTGACCTCTGGTGACCTCTCAGGATGTTACTATAGTCCCAAGCTGCAATGATCAGCTGTAAGGTGTCTGTAATGAAGCTTTATTGATAATCCTTGGTCCAATTACAGCAAAAAATTTTGAAACTCCAATTGTCACTGGGGAAAAAAAAAAAGTCTGGATATACAATTATAAAATATACAGTTTCAACTTACATACAAATTCAACTTAAGAACAAACCTACGGACCCTATCTTGTACGTAACAGGGGACTGCCTGTATAAAGTTCTAGACAGATCAGATAACAGACCAGCACACTGATCTGCTGAAACCCTCTGCGCTGCTGTGGCACACTCTCTCTTGTACCTGCAGACCCCCCAGGACATGTCCCCACCTGCAGATATACTTTGTATCCCTCTGCAGGACAGATTTGTGTCAAGTGTACTTTAACCTCTTGTTTGTTGGCCGCAGTGGGGGAGGGGGAGGACACAACAGCTGCAGTTTGTTCCCTTCCAGGACCTGACGATGAAGTTTATGATCCGATTAGTGATATTACTGATTGTGTTGGGAATTATTTTCTTGTGGATGAAGACGGTGATGGTATGGCAGCGGCAGGTGGTGACAGGTGAGGGGTCAGGACTGGGTTGAAATCAGTTGAAATCCTCCTGAGCTGGAGGAGTGACATCACTAGAGTAGTGACATCACTACTCACAGTGCAGTGACATCATAATCAGACCTTTGTGTATGATGTTAGCAGCAGCAGGACTGTAATAAATGGATTCATATTCCAGGATTGTACTGGGGTGTGTCCTCACACTGCTTTGTTCTGTACTCTCTGCAGCCAGTGTTAGGTATTGTCCATGGAGAGATGTGTAATCAGACCTATGTCTATATTATTAGTAGCAGCAGGACTGTGAATATGAATTTAGATGTGAACTGAGCCAAAATGTATAGCAGAAGATTGTATTCAATATTTAATAAGTGCAGTATACACAAATTTAATGAGCCAATATTTAGGGGTCTTCTCATGTGGTCTGGGGGACCATATAACTGCAACTATTATACTAAAGGTTATTGTAAACCTTTTATATGATTGCACAATTCTATCATTACCCATCATGCTACAGTACTGTATATGGCACAATGTGGATGGTGCCAGTCTGTGCCCTCATTAGTGCCAGCTCCTGTATTACTCATCCCCCATGACCTTATTCCTACATGTTCTGGGTCATGTACTGACAATCCATAAGCACAGAGGTAAAAAAACCGGATTCTTAAGGACAAGACGGACCCATGGAGGGGGGTCCCTGCATTCTGTACATTGTTCCTGTATTGCCACAGCTGGGACCTACGCCTTCTATTTTTATCTGGTTAATAGCAGCAGGACTGTGATATGTGGATTGTAGCGTTTCCTCACACTATGGTGGCACTGCTAATCAGGGTCTTTGTTCTTCGTTGTTAGGCAATTCTGCTACTTGGGTGTCTTGGGTGTCTTAAGGAAGTGGAGGAGGGCATTAGGAGGGCATTATACTGTGATGGGGGCATTCTGCTTGCTGGTGCCAATCAGGGGCCCGGTGTCACCTTCTGCCTGCTACGCTGGGGGTTGTAGCACGTGGTATGTAGTGTAGCCCAGGTGGCAGATAGAGTGGCACAGGTTTCATGTAGTGTAACCCTGATGACATGTAGTGTAGCCCTGGTGACATGTAGTGTAGTACAGTTGGCATGTTGTGTAGATCAGTTGGCATTAAGTACAGCCAGGGTGGCATGTTGTGTAGCACGGTTGGCATGTAGTATAGCTCTGCTGGTATGTAATGTAGCACTGGTGGTATGTAAGTACAGCCAGGGTGACATGTAGTGTATTAATGGTGACATGTAGTGTAGAACAGGTGACATGTAGTGTAGTCCTGGTGACATGTAGTGTAGCACAGGTGACATGTAGTGTAGCCCTGGTGACATGTAGTATAGCCCTGGTGACATGTAGTGCAGCCCTGGTGACATGTAGTGTAGCCCGGGAGTCATGTAGTGTAGCACGGTGCATGAGTATAGCCCTTGTTGACATCGTAGTGTAGCCCGGAGGTGCATGTAGTGTAGTACAGGTGGCATTAAAGGGGTATTCTCGCTGGGCATTCACATTCAGATTCATTATGATTGCGTCCATGTATAAACATTTCTCAGATGGATGTTATTAAACATAAATGCTCCAGTTGTGGAAGATAATTACCCATAAGTGTAGTCATCGTATTGGGCCTTAAAAACGACGATGTCCTACCTCGGTTACGCCCCGACGTATCACACTCTTGCAGCTGGTGGTAGGGCTAGCACTGGCTATAGAGACCTGCAGTGACCCCAGAGATTTCAGCGCTTATTACAGCAGGGCGGCTGTGCGTAACATGTTAGTAACCTCCCGGACCATTTCATACTGTACAAAAAACCTTTTTGTTTATTGTGACTATACCCCACTCAGGGGTGGTCGTACCGGGAGGCTGATCTCGTTTCTAAGGGACATATGACTACATTTAGGGGATAATTATCTCACACAGAACATGTTTTATTAATAACATCTAATTGAGAAATGTTTATATACGGCAATATATATCAAACTGAAATGGAAATGCCCAGACGAGTGGAATCACCGTTAAAGTACAGCCAGGATGACTCAATGTGTGTAGCACTGGTTATATGAAGTACAGCAGGGTGTGACATGTATGTAGCACAAGTGTACATGTAGTGCAGCCGCCTGGGATGGCCAGGTGTGGAGATAGGGCTGGTGGAATGTAGTGTAGACCATGGGTGGACATGTAGTGTAGTCTGGTGGATGTGTGGGAGCCTTTGTGGTGGCATGTAGTGTTAGTGGCCCTCTGGTGAATGTAGTTGTAGTATAGTGACATGTATGTTCGTAGTACCTGTGGGCATGTGGTGTTAGCCGTGGTGGCATTATAGTAGCCACAGGTGTACATGTAAGTGTAGCCCTGATGACATGTAGTGTAGTCCTGGTGACATGTAGTGTAGCCCTGGTGGCATGTGGTGTAGCTGTGGTGGCATGTAGTGTAGTATAGGTGACATGTAGTGTAGTACAGGTGACATGTAGTGTAGTACAGGTGACATGTAGTGTAGTACTGGTGACATGTAGTATAGTCCTGGTTACATGGTTATTATGGTCCCTGGTGAATGTGTGAGCCCTGGTGACGAATGTTATGTTGTCAGCACCTGAGTGGTAGACAATTGATAGTGGACAGTAGTGACTGTCCTATTAGTCGTACATGTAGTGGCAGGGCACCGGTGACATGTAGGCTGTAGTACAGGGTGACCTATGTAGTGTCGATCACAGGGGTGACATGTAGTGCAGCCCTCGGCAGGAACTGTGTGTACCCGTGGGTGACAGTAGTGGTAGCACGAGGTGACATGTAGTGTAGCCCTCGGCCAAGTGACATGTTGTTGTAGCCCTGGTGACCATGTAGGTGCAGCCCAGGCAATAGCGTTGAAGTAGGTCTAGGTGCAACCATTAGCCTCTGGGGGACTGTAGTGGTACTGGTGTGTAGCTTGAGTGGCATTGGGAAGGTAGTCTGTGTTAGAGGTGGCATGTAGTGTAGTAATAGGTGCACTGTAACAGATTAGTGAGTAGTCTTGTACAGTGTGACATTAGTTGTAGCACAGTGACAGTAGTGTCGACTGGGTGACATGTAGTATAGTTCCTGGTGCATGTAGTGATAGTCACGCTGGTGACATGTGCATTGTAGTTCTGGTGAGAGGATGATGTTAGTGGTTAGCAAAGGTAATGTAGTGTAGTCCTGGTGGGCATGTAGGTAGCCCTGGTGAATGTAGTGTAGTACAGGTGAATGTAGTATATGTCTGGGTGATGTAGTGAGTACAGTGTACATGTAGTATAGTCGTCTGGTGAGATGTTGTGGGTAGTAGATACAGAGGGTATCTGTAGTATACTGTCCCTGTGACTGTAGTTGTCGCACAGGACAGTAGTGTGCACAGGTGACAGGTGTAGTGCATCGACCCTGAGTGACATGTTTAGCCTGTGTCGTCACGTGAATGTAGTGTGAACAGGTGGGCAGTGTAAGTTAGCATTCAGGTGGTTCATGTAGTGAAGCCAGGTGACATGTAGTGAGCCATGGTGACTGTGTATGTACCATGTAGTGGTGAGCCGCTGGTGACATGTAGGTGTAGCAACAGGGTACAGTAGTGTATAAGCCTGGTGACATGTTGTGTAGCCCTGGTGACATGTAGTGTAGCCCTGGTGACATGTAGTGTAGCCCTGGTGACATGTAGCTTACCCCTGGTGACATGTAGTATAGTTCTGGTGACATGTAGTATAGTCCTGGTGACATTATGTAAGTGATGCTATAAGTCCGTACATGAGGGTATAGGCATGTATGTAGTCTGGTGACATGTATGTGTGCATAGGTATAGGCAGTAGTTGTTAAGCCATGAGTGACAGTGGAATGTAGTTAGATGTTACAGTGGTAGTGTGTAGTGGTTGTGACTGTAGTATTAGCCACTATTTTGGTGACATTGTGTGTAGCCCTGGTGACATGTTGTTTCTTCCCTGGTGACAGTGGTTCCCTGTACTGTGTAGCCCTGAATGTCATGCACCCTGTCGGCTGCCTAGTGACTAGCTACCCTACGTCTGGCACTGACTATGTTGGCAAGACTCTAATTCTCGTTTTGGGACACTGTGCTAGCGTGTAGCCACGGTGACATGTTGTCCTGGTGACCATGTAGTGTAGTATTAGTGCTCTGTAGTGTAGCTGTAGTCCTCGTGGTGACATGTATGAGCACAGGTGTATGACGTGAGTGTAGTCCTGGTGACATTCGTGCAGCCCTTCGTGGAATGTTGTCAGACTGGTAGCCACTTATGTAGTTGGTAGCCCTGGTGTCATTAGTTGTAAGTTACAGCTGACAGCTGTAAGTGCTAGCACCTCCACCAGGTGACAGTAGTGTACGTAAACAGGTGTACATGTAAGTGTAGTAACTGGTGGCATGTTAGTGTAGCAGACAGGTGGACTGTATAGTAACGTCATGAGTGATGCAGTCAGTTGGTGACAGTAGTGTATCCTGGTGCATGTAGTGTAAGCCTGTCCAGCCGACATATATGCGTCCTGGTGCCCAGTGTAGTGTAGTCCTGGTGACTGTAGTGCGATCCTGGTTTTTGCCATGTATATAGTCCTGGTGAGGTATGTCGTGTAGTACATGTGCCATGCTATATCCTGGTTGATATGTAGTGTTAGTAACAGGTGCCATGTAGTATAGTCCTGGTGAGATGTAGTGTATTACAGGTGACATGTAGTGTAGTCCTGGTGACATGTAGTGTAGTACAGGTGACATGTAGTGTAGTACTGGTGACATGTAGTGTAGCCCTGGTGACATGTAGTATAGCCCTGGTGACATGTAGTGTAGCACAGGTGACGTGTAGTGTAGTACAGGTGACATGTGGTGTAGCCCTGGTGACATGTAGTGTAGCCCTGGTGACATGTGGTGTAGTCCTGGTGACATGTGGTGTAGTCCTGGTGACATGTAGTGTAGCCCTGGTGACATGTAGTGTAGCCCTGGTGACATGTGGTGCAGCTCTGGTTACACAATAGTCTGTTTCTCGGTGACCTCTGTGCAGTCGCAGTCTCATTACTGACTCATTACTCTGCGCTCTCTTCTACCTGAGGACACGTCGTCTCTTCCCGCACGTGGGATTGTTTTGTGTCACTTTTCGGAAAAGGAATAGAAACAGGAAACAGAGAAAATATCGGTCACACCCGACACCTAGAAAGTTACGAAAAGGAGAAGAATCCGGGGCTTACAGAGGGACAAGTCACTTACTCATCTCCAGAAAGTACAAAGATAATAGAATCAGCAGCAATTATTATTATTATTATTATTAATATTAATATTCTGCTATCTAAAAAATGATCTGTGAGATTCCGTTTCTTATTTTAAGCCGGATACTGAGGTAACAGTATATTATATCTTTATATTCAAGCATTTTACTTGGGGGTTGTCCTCACACTGCTGTGCTCTTAGCTCTCTGTATGCTCTCCTCAGCAGCAGTCACTCCAGAGGGATGGAGCAGTTCAATGCAGGGAGCTAAGGTCGCAGCAGTGTGAGGAAATTTTCCCAGTACAATCCTGGAATATAAATCCATATATCACAGTCCTGCTGCTACTAACAACATACACAGAGGTCTAATAACACATCTATCCTGCTGCAATACCTAACACTGGCTGCAGAGAGCACAGAGCACAGGAGTGTGAGGACCCCTCTATAAAATCCTGGAATATAAATCCATATTTCACAGTCCTGCTGCTACTAACAACATACACAATGGTCTAATAACATATCTATCCTGCTGCAATACCTAACACTGGCTGTAGAGAGCACAGCAGTGTGAGGACCCCTTTATAAAATCCTGGAATATACAGTAAATCCATATTTCACAGTCCTGCTGCTACTAACAACCTACACAAAGGTCTGATTACGCATCTCTCCAGGGACAGTACATAACCCTTGCTGCAGGACTCTTTATAAGGATGATGCTAGACGTTCTGCACTCATAGTTTCTTCTTCGCCTCCAGCAGAAATAAGAGAAGATCACAGGAGAACTTCCATCACCTTAGACTCGTTCCTTCACGTCCAGCAACTCAGGAAGAAGCGGCTAAGACAATTTTGTCGGCGGTTTCCGCAGTTGCGTAGGGTGAAGGCATCGGACTCTGCAGAACATCTTCTGTCCACCATGACCGTCAGCCACAAGCTCAGGACACTTTACTGCAAACCCCCAGACGTGTCCATCGATGGGTGGGAAGAGCTCATCCAAGATCTGGAGAGAAGATCTGAGGTGACACTAAGGAACGTCCTACCTATAGGTGACAACTCCTCCTCCATCCCTGACCGGATGGTGAACTACAACGTCGCAACGTTGGCTCGTGTGCTCCGGACTTACACCAAGGTTCTCTTCGTTGGAGATCCATTGGAAAGACTTGTGTCCATCTACATTCATGGCCATTCTGGGGAGGTCTCCTTCGAGGAGTTCATTGAAGACATCCTGATGATGGAGACCAGGGAGGATGGTGGCTCCACCAGCTCCGTCCTCCACCTGTGTTACCCTTGTTTTGTCCGTTACGACCACATCGTTTTACTCGATTTCCTCCAGGCTGAAGCGTCTCATGTACTGAGGAGGATGGGGGTATCGGAGGCGGTGGAGCTGCCGCCCCCCATAGACCGGCAGATGAAGGTGACCTCGCGGTGGCTCTCCCAGGAGTTATTCCAAGCCTTGGACAAGGAACTGCTCCAGCAGATCACTGAGCTCTACTCCTGGGACTTCACCGCCTTCCCATTGCGCAACCAATTATTTGGGAATAGGACTTTGTCCGAAAATGTGAAATTATCATAATCTGGATTATTTATTTTTCTCCAATAAACCTTTTTACTTTATTTTATATGATTTTGACTATTTCCATAAAAAGTTGTAATACGTACTCAAGGATATGCTTAAGGGGGCGTGTTTACTCTTGCAAATCTCATTTATATTGCATCAAAGGGGCAGATTTACTTACCCGGCCCATTCGCGATCCAGCGGCCGGGATTCACTAAGGCAGTTCCTCCGTCGTCCACCAGGTGTCGCTGCTGCGCTGAAGAGCATCGGAACGCACTGGATTACACCGAGCCCGGCTGAGTGAAGGTAAGTGCAAGCTCCGCGACACATTTTTCGTTTTTAAATACGGCAGTTTTTCCGAATCCGTCGGGTTTTCATTCGGCCACGCCCCCGATTTCCATCGCGTGCATGCCGGCGCCGATACGCCACAATCCGTGCGTTTTTGCGTGCGGCAAAAACCCGGGGCAATACAGGGAAAATCATTGCAAATCGGAAATATTCGGGTAACATGTCGGGAAAACGCGAATCGGGCCCTTAGTAAATGACCCCCAATGTGTCTACAGCTTGCAAATTGTTTTGTTTGAGTTACTATTACCATAGGTCTGTACTTCACTAGAATTTCGGCCACCACTAGGGGGAGCTCACCTGATTTGTTTTTAAATGGTATTGTGGCTGTAAAAATTCCTCTGCAGTGAGCTCCCCCTAGTGGTGGCTTTGGGCAGACAGTATTTCATTACTTAAAGGAATTCTTGGAGATCCAAAATGACTCCCAAACCAATAATACTGCAGTGTAGGGGACTTTAATGGAAGCTGAAACTTACCGATGAAGCACCGCAGAGCATTGCAGAGATCCTTTTTTATGGATATGCAAATGAGCTTTTAAGTGCACTAGGGGTGGAGCCAGCTGACCCAGATTTGCCCACAGATGACTGAGATGCTGGTAGATTGTTCATAACAACTAAAGGGGTAGTCACTCCAGGGGAGAGATAGAGAGGAACTTATGTCTGTCCATAGGTAAGTTGGCCACGCCTCCAAGGCACTCGCAACATGATTTGCATAAGCATAAAAAAAAATTTCTATTGTTTCTCAATTTGTTGTTTCCTTTGGACCTAAAAATGAGGTGGAGACACTTCAGGATATTAGAATCTGGGTAAATAGGTCTCGGTGTCTAAACCGGGTGAAGCCGAGGTGTGATTGATACAAGAATTACTCATATAGAATACAATGTATCCATGATGACATCATATCAGGACGTGTCACGTGTGGATTATGTCTCCAGGGGAAGGTGTTGGGGAGCCACCGACTGGTGACACGAGGGGCACAGTGAGGCCCGGGCAGGATCAGCCCCCGGGGCAGATGCCGATTCACATTGGGGCTTATTGTATCTGAGGTTACATACTCCATTTTTGTTAATATGTAGATATGAAACAAGGATCCATAATATCTTCATTCCGCTGTACCCGTCATCATGGCACATTATTATATTTAACAATATTATTCATTATTATTTAACATTATTATTATACAATAAATTACAGGTATCACATATTACATAGATCTATATATATATATAATGGATGGGGGTGGGGTCAGTCATTGTGCCTCCTCTTCGGATCCGTCCTCATGGGTTTATATGTACATGGATCTCCGGTTCTAGACCCTTATAGACCACGGTTTAAACGTCCCCGGTTCCGGAGCAGGACACTGAAGGAAGATGAGCAAAAAGAGTTATTATAGGAGATTATATCACAGGTGCAAATTTACTAATTCTGAATATTATTACGGCACCGCCCCTTTAAGAAAGCCACACCCCTTTTCATATCCAAAACTTCTATAAACCTTTAATACTGCATAACTAGACTCATGGTCACCAAGGGGATACAAACCAGTGATAGACACCTACCAGTCTGGTGAACTGATCCACGCAGGCGTTACGGATCCGCTCCGGTGTTGCCGGACTGTCCAGCCTAAATATCCCGCTGATACCGGACTCTGCTCTGGCCGACATGATGGCATCTTTAATGGCGTAAAAAATGGAGGCCGACAAGAAAAGTGGAGGCTCCCCGATAGCCTGGAAAGTGCAAGTCGTGAATGTTATGTAGCAATGTCTACAGGAGGTCGCAACAATGTATCTCACTGTGTCATGTGATGGGGGGGGGGGCTCCGGACCAAGACACTTAGACCCAATATTATTACACAGAGATATATTACAGAACCCTTAAAATTGTCTCCTCTTCCCCAGCCACTTCTGGACAATCTATAAGGCTGACATTATGGCTCTAACATGAGGTATAACCCAGCTTTCCCATGATCCTGAATGACCTATCGATATGAAATATGCAAGTTTAGGTCGAGTATATGGGCAAGGAGGCTAATTTGTCCTTAAAAGGGGTTTTCAGGAACTAAAATATTAAAAAGCTATTGTTAAGTTAAGTAATCAAAGTCAGATTGGTAGGGTCTGGTATGACAAAAGGAGCCTTCCCCCCCCCCAAAAGAGCAGGTCAAATCTCCAGTGGGGGTCTGACACCGCACCTCTACCTCCCAGGCCGGTGACTGGGCCTGTTTGCAATTCATTCCCATTCAAGTGAATGGAAATGAGCTGCACTACCCAGCACAGCCACCATGCAATGTACGGCACTATACTTTGTCAGCATGAAAAAGACCAAAATGTGCTTCCAGGAGATGATTGGTGGGGTTATCAATATATAAATCCTCGGGCTACCACCTGAAGGAGCCCAATGTGTAGAGATTGAATGTTTTATATTCAATCCTGTATACATCTATATGCAGAGAGCTCCCCCTAGTGGTGGCCACATACAGCCAGAATACTAACTGCACTGTTCAGGTATTACTCCAGAATCTTTGTACTGCCACCAGGGGGAGCCTAATGTGTAGAGATTTTTACAGCTAGAATTTTTAGTATTCAATACAGTATGAATCTATATGCAGAGAGCTCCCCCTTGTGGTGGCCACATACACGCAGAATAATAAGTGTAATTTACATTTATTACTCCAGGGGGCAGCCTCACCTTGGATGAATATATGGCCTTGCTGTTTGGACAATCCCGAAGAAGTGACACATTGAATTCCGCTGGGATGTCACCGAACGCTGGGATCTTGTACATTCCCGGGCCTCGGGTGTACAGGTTTCCTTCTGGGGAATATTTTAACTCTTCCAATGTGAAAAGTCCGAGTCCTTGGACAAACGCACCTTCAACCTGCAGACAGAACACACAGTGTGGCTCTTATCCTAATAAAGGGGTCATTGTAAAATTGTAAAAGTTTGCTTAAAGGGATATCATCCTATTACATTCAAAATGCAACTTTCTAAAAGACCCATCATTTTAACCGCTTGCTCTGGGGTTGCCATAGTAACTTCAACAAACTAACTTTTCAGAGCATGGACTTCCTGTCATGACAGGAAGTTGGAGGTCATGGACTTCCTGTCATGACAGGAAGTTGGAGGTCACATGACAGGAAATCAAATTTGTAGATGTTAGCATAGAAACACCAGAGCAAGCGCAAGGGGCAGTAATGAGGAGATGAAGAATAGACAAGAAAATGTTATAACATTCTAGAATTTATCAAAAATTTTTAAAGCCCCATTGCCAATATCGGATCACATTGGACTGTAATGGTTCCACGGGGATTGGAGGCAGGATATAAACTCTTCTAGTACGGGCCTAGTTCAACATGGCCGCTACATATACTGTAAGTATTCTGTGTAACTTACCTGCCCTATATCTAGTGCCGGGTTAAGGCTTGTACCAACGTCCATCACTATATCTGTACGCAGGTTCTGAAAAACATCATATAGAAAGTGAGAAGAACCTTGTGCCTATTGTTCCATGTGGATTCATTCCGTAATGTATATTTATAGTTTCCATTGCTTTATCTCCTGATACAAAGTTCCAAATCCTCTGCATAGAAAAAGAAATAAATGATAAAATTGTATCTTCCAGCAGTCACCACTAGGGGGAGCTCAGGAGCTGACTGTAGACTGATTCTTATAGTATTCTATCATATACTATTATGTTATATTGTATAATATTCCACCATTTAATATCATATAACAATAATCTATGCCATGTTTTACCGTGTGGTCACCCGTTAAACAATCGATTTCCACTTCAGAACAAGCCACCCCGTAGCTGAAGTAGTTGCTGGGTGTCCCCTTATTCGTCTCAGGGTCATAACCGATGCCGTCAATCCTTAAAGTAAAAGTAATCTAATAATGAATACATATTCATGTACAGAGAAATATATAGACATATATATATGGGGACATAGAGTAATGTATATGGAATACCTATAGAATCCAGTGGTCGAGAGGCTGACTCTGTCCTCATAGGCGGCTCTGATCTAGAAATAACCATAAAACTTTTATCAAAATTTTACATTTCATTTAATTGGGATTAAGCAAAAATTCTAACTTTGCATTCTCCTTTTTGGCCACAAGGTGTCACACTGCAAACTGTATCCATATTTTACTGGTAAAGGTAAAGTATCTCGCTTTACTGCTGCTGTGAAGTATGTGACACCTTGACGATCACATGGGATTAGCTGTGAATTCACCATTATTTGCTTTCGGATCTTCTAATGTTGAAGAAATCCATCAAAAGGGCAACTCCAATCTATAGTATTTCTAAATTCATGTAGATTATATTTAAAGGGGTCCCCTATATTAGCCTGAGTAGGGCAGAGAACCTATGTTCAATATGTTTTACCATTCATATGAGGGTGTGCAATGTAGGACTATGTTATTACTGTAATGTCGGGATGTCTTGATTGAGAGAATGGACCGTCCCTTTAATTATTATTATAATGAATGAATGGACACATACCCAGCTTTCCCATGTTCCATTGGGGTCAGATTTTTTGTACGGCTCCAGCCTCTCTAGTAATGTCTGACAGGCGTTCTGGAACAATAAGGAGATGATTATGAACATGCAGAACACTCATTGTAATAATAATTTATATATATATAGGATATTCAGGGGGCAAAGCATTTGGGGAGCACAGCTTATCCCCAAGAAAATAATTGTTTATGATTTCCACAGCCACCACCAGGGGGAGCTCAATACCTACAATAAAAACAACTGAGTTCATTAGGAGCTGTATGTAGCCGGCTCCCCCTAGTGGTGACATAAGGAAACAAGAATATTATTCATCAGGACATGGAAAGAATTCCCCATACAGATACACAGCATAGACACAGTATACAGTACAGACATAGGATACAGTATATACAGTACAGACAGTATACACAGTACAGTATGCACAGTACAGACATAGGATACAGTATATACAGTACAGGCACAGTATACAGTATACACAGTACAGTCATAGGATACAGTATATACAGTATAGATATAGTAAACACAGTAGAGACCCAGTATACAGTGTACACAATACAGACACAGCATACACTATATATGCATTTACACAGTTCCGTATACACAATATACAACATGTACCCAAAGCAGTACTGACACATTACACAAGATAACACAGTACAGAATACAAAGCACAGTATACACAGTACAGACACAGTATACATAGTACAGGCACAGTATACACAGTACAGACACAGTATACATAGTACAGGCACAGTATACACAGTATGCAACATATACTGTAAAGTATACACAATACAGGCACAGTATAGTATACAAAGCACAGTATACACAGTACAGACACAGTGGGGGTCATTTACTAAGGGCCCGATTCACGTTTTCCCGACGTGTTACCCGAATATTTCCGATTTGCGCCGATTTTCCCTGAATTGCCCCGGGTTTTTGGCGCACGCGATCGGATTGTGGTGCATCATCGCCGGCATGCACGCAACGGAAATTGGGGGGCGTGGCCGAACGAAAACCCGACGGATTCGGAGAAACCACTGCATTTAAAAAAAAAAAAAAAGTGTCGTGGGACACGCACTTACCTGCACCAGGAATAGGATCGTGAACTCCGGCGGGCCTCGGCGGACTTCAGCGCAGCAGTGACACCTGGTGGACGTCGGAGGAACTACCTTAGTGCATCGCCGGAAGACCCGAATCCACCGCAGAGAACCTGCCGCTGGATCGCGAATGGACCGGGTAAGTAAATCTGCCCCAGTATACGCGGTACAGACACAGTATATACTGTAAAGGATGCACAATACAGGCACAGTACAGTACACATAGCATAGTACACAGTATACACAGTACAGGCACAGTATTCAGGACAATGATGCTCTCGGGCTCTTACGTATATGGCCATGCCATTGAGGTCTGAGCTGACAGACGCGGCGGTTGGGGAGGTGTTGGGGACTGTGTTGGTGCTGGTTTCGCTGATATGGATCTTTGAGGTCGGTATTCCCAAAGCTTTACTAGCGACCTGAGAAATGGAAGACAATATTAGGTCCCAGCGATGGAGAATATTACATGACATATCCGGGGTCTGTCCATGTGACACAGGGTCAGTTTGTGGTCTGTGACCATGGAGACGCATAGACCTGCAGAGGGGCTGGATACATAAAACCACAGGATTGTATACCTGGATCATCTTGGTGTGAAGCCCTTGACCCATTTCTGTTCCTCCATGAGTCAGGAGGACTGACCCGTCCGTGTACACGTGGACCAGGGCCCCGGCCTGTAATAGACACATATAATAAAGGGGATAAAAGAAAGATATAACGCACCGGTATTAAAGGTACAGTAAAGAGACGCGCACCTGATTGAGGAACGAAAGGGTGAAGCTGATGCCGAACTTGGTGGGGATGATGGCGATGCCCCTCTTCTTCCAGCGATGCTGCCTGATGGGGGGGCACAAGATACGGGATCAGGGGTGAACCACATACTACCATCCCTTTAAGCCAACGTGGTGCAATGTCTATGACTATAGTGTTATACCATGTACCTCCTGTAGGGGGCAGCCTATGACATAACCACATAATGACATGGGGGCCCCTGGCGGTTGTAGTCATCTACTACTATATGTAACTATATGTAACTACATGTAACTACATGTAACTACATGTAACTAAATGTAACTATATGCCACTATATGCCACTATATGCCACTATATGTAACTATATGCCACTATATGCCACTATATGTAACTATATGTAACTATATGCCACTATATGCCACTATATGCCACTATATGCCACTATATGTAACTATATGTAACTATATGCCACTATATGCCACTATATGCCACTATATGCCACTATATGCCACTATATGCCACTATATGTAACTATATGCAACTATATGTAACTACATGTAACTATATGCCACTATATGTAACTATATGTAACTAAATGTAACTATATGTAACTATATGCCACTATATGCCACTATATGTAACTATATGCAACTATATGCAACTATATGCAACTATATGCAACTATATGCAACTATATGCCACTATATGCCACTATATGCCACTATATGTAACTACATGTAACTACATGTAACTACATGTAACCATATGTAACCATATGTAACTATATGCCACTATATGTAACTATATGCAACTATATGTAACTATATGTAACTATATGCCACTATATGTAACTATATGCCCCTATATGTAACTATATGCCCCTATATGTAACTATATGTAACTATATGTAACTATATGTAACTACCGTATATGTAACTATATGTAACTATATGCCCCTATATGTAACTATATGTAACTATATGTAACTATATGCCCCTATATGTAACTATATGTAACTATATGCCACTATATGTAACTATATGTAACTATATGTAACTATATGCCACTATATGTAACATTGTTCTTTCTGAGAAGCTAGATCCGCCGAGTGTACGAGTAACCACCAAGCTGTGCGCCTCTAGTGCCCTCCGTAACCACCATCACCAAAGCCTGACCAATACCAGTCTGACCAACAGACCAAAACTTTTATTCCTCACTTGTTAAACGTTGCGATGGCGATTTTCCTTTCGTGGTAGCGGGAGTTCTTCAGACATTCATCCCAGCAGCGGTGGACATTGAAGGATTCCAGTTTCTGACCGAAATGTGTGAGATCCCCCTCCTGGTACATGTTCAGCTTCCGGACCTGTGAGAGAAGGACCAAGTCAATGGTCAACTATTACTAAACTGCAATACTTGAAATGGCCTGTGGATTAAGGTGGCGCTGTTTCAGCAGCCAGGATACTTTTAATCAATATTTCTATATTCTTCTTCTCCCTATAGAAGTTGTTCCCCTATGGATATCCCACATACAGGTAACAAGCTTACATGTTCAGGTGGCAGTCTGCACACCTCCGCCACATCCGTCATCCAAGCTTCAGCCACCATCATTCCTTGTGGGCCACCAAAACCTCGGAAAGCCGTATTAGAGGGTAAGTTGGTCTTACAGACGTATCCTGTGCCTTTAATGTTGGGGATATTGTAAGAGTTGTCCATATGGAATATAGTCCTGTCCATAATCTGACAAAAAGAAGAGATTGATGATTCTGAATGCAGAACCTGAACAAGCAGGACATTTCATAGCAAGTGCAGTATAATACAAGATGTAACTCAGGATCAGTACAGGATAAGTAATGTCATGTATGTACACAGTGACTGCACCAGCAGAAGAATAGTGAGTGCAGCTCTGGAGTATAATACAAGATGTAACTCAGGATCAGTACAGGATAAGTAATGTCATGTATGTACACAGTGACTGCACCAGCAGCAGAATAGTGAGTGCAGCTCTGGTGTATAATACAGGATGTAACTCAGGATCAGTACAGGATAAGTAATGTCATGTATGTACAGTGACTGCACCAGCAGCAGAATAGTGAGTGCAGCTCTGGGGTATAATACATGATGTAACTCAGGGTCAGTACAGGATAAGTAATGTCATGTATGTACACAGTGACTGCACCAGCAGCAGAATAGTGAGTGCAGCTCTGGAGTATAATACATGATGTAACTCAGGATCAGTACAGGATAAGTAATGTCATGTATGTACACAGTGACTGCACCAGCAGCAGAATAGTGAGTGCAGCTCTGGAGTATAATACAGGATGTAACTCAGGATCAGTACAGGATAAGTAATGTCATGTATGTACCCAGTGACTGCACCAGCAGCAGAATAGTGAGTGCAGCTCTGGAGGCGGTTACCTCGTTAGAGGAGGGTGTGGCTGTGTGTGAAGCTGCTCTGTGCTTGTGCTCCTGAGCTCCTGGAGGATCCATCTACCTACCCAGGGCCTGCTCTCTCCTCTCCCAGGGAGGGAGTTAGGTTCCTGGGGATGAGCGAGGGAGCCGACTCCCAGGCTCCTGCTTCCCGGTCTAGGCCGGCGGGGGGCAGGAGAGGACAGCAACCGGCCAGCGCTATGGAGGACTCAGGGGTGAGACGTTCCACCAGGAGTCGTAGTAATACTGCTCCTACTCCCCCTGAGTCCAATGTGAAGCAACACCGTAAGAAGCCGGACGTCCATGATGGTGCGGGTGAGAGCGGTCCTTCCGGGGCTGGAGCCATGAAGCGGAGTGCTCACAGAGGTAAGACTGACCATGCGGGGGGAGGCTGGGCGGTGCAGGGACCCCGGGAGTCTTTGTCCACCTATGCCTCCCGGGTCCAGAGCCACCTCTGTGAGTACGAAGAGGCGACTAAGACCATCAGGAGGCTCCGGGAGGAGCTGCGTTGTGCCCGCGCCAGGGCAAACACAGCGCCAAAGAAGAGAAAAACTGAGATATGTTGTGAAATTAACAAACTTAAAGCGGATATTGATAAACTGCTGAAAAGAAAAAACTTTATTTGCAACAACAGCGGACCATTTCAAGAAAAACTTTTAAATGATGACCGATTTGCTCAGATGGCTGATACCAGAGAGCAAAGGCTGAAGGGGTTGCAGCCTGCGAGCCAGGTGGAGGAGGATGATGATGATGATGATGACGAGCAGCAGTTCCCACCTGGCGGCCTGCAGGAAGATCAGCAGGCCTCGTGCAGTGGGCCCCCTGCAGGACAGCCAGCAGTAACACCTCGCTCAGGGGAGGACAGTGACACCGGCAGCCAGGGAGGGGCGCTCATGGCGGAGATCCGGCTGCTCGAGTCCCCAGTGCGCATGCAGAACTTTTCGTTTGGTGATGAACTCCCAGAGGAAGCCGCTGGGGGGAGCAGCCGGAGGAAGAGTAAGAAGACCAGGCCAAAGCAGCAAGAAGAGGTACGTTTCATCTTTACCCCCCTCCCTGTACACCCCCCCGGGCAAAGCGCAGGGTCAGCTCACTGTGCAAGCCCTGCTACCCAAACCCCCCCGAGTTCTGCTGTGGACCCGGTGCAAAGGTGCAGGGAGATTACAGGTGTGACATCTGATGTGGCGATGGGCTCCGTCTCTGTTTGTGGTAACAGTGGGGGAGCAGAGGAGGCATCGGCCGCAAGGCCGGACAGTCAGGGCGGCTCGGATGTGGCGATACGATCAAAATCCAGTGCTGCGGTGCGTCCCCTGGTGGGAGGGGGGGATAGCCCAGCACTGGTGGCAGCTTCCGGTGCCCCGGTGCCTCGGTGCCTCTTCGTGCCTCGGCGCCTCTTCATGCTGTCGCTGCTGATCACTTGGTTATGGGGCGGCGTCAGTGTGGAGGGGTCGCTGAGGCTGAGAGCTCCGGACCTCCCAGACAGAAGGTACTCTTTTGTGTCGGTGTTGGGGATAATGACAATTCTGTGCAGACCGGAGATCAGCGGCGCCTCACACCGGCTAAGGAGCAGCGGCGATTGTTACCAAGTCCCAGGAAAAGCAAAATAACATCTGCTACCGATGATGCGGAGGGCACAAGTGTGACAAGAGTTAGTGTCCCCTTTGGGCGATGCTCTGCGAGGGGACCCCCGTCCCTTGTGCCCGAAGATGCGGAGGTGGTCATGTCCCCTGATGTTGTTGCTGGTCCAGCCAGTGTGAGTGGTGTCAGTAATGTTGTGGTGGCTAGTGAGAATGGTGTCAGTAATGTTGTGGTGGATAATGTGAGTGGAGTGAGTGGTGCAGAACCGTTACCAGTTATGGGAGTGAGTGATGGAGGGACTGGTGGTGCGGGTGGCATGGAGGTGGGTAGTGTTAATGTGGTGGGTGCAGGGGTTGGTCCGGTTGCTCCCCCAGTGGCGGCCCCCGTTAAGAGCTATGCCAGTGTCGCTGCTGGGGGACGTAGGGTTCCATCATCCCCGTCTCTGGGCTCTGGGGACGGCTTTTTGCAACGGCGCCTCCTGCAGGCCTTACAGAAGGGAGAAAGGACGATCAATGTAGCGGGGCAGGAGGTTGATTTGTCGTTTTGGATGAGAGGCACGTCCTGTCCTGCCTTCCGAGAGCAAAGAAGCGGAGACCTCATGGTCCCTCCCCCGACACCCCCGGGTTGCTAACCGTAAGGAATGTGTCCCCTTTCGGGTTGGCGTGGCAGTGATTGTGTGTCCCCCTCGGCCAACGGGTTAGTTGAGCTTGCCCTGCTGAATGATGGACTTTCAATCAAGGGGCGTGACTCTTTGGCCTTGATCCATCCCTATGGTTACCTCCTGAAGTTTTTGATATCAAGCTTTGTTTTGGTTCGTACCGAGGGCCCTTTGGAAGCTCTTTCTGGTCCAACCTACTGAGCCTGAGATCACAAGAGCCCGAGTGGCGGGACTTTGCTGTGCAAAGCAGTGGTCCCCCGCCAGAGCGAACTCAAGTAAGTGAACCGTTCTTCTTACCCCCATAACGAATCACTATCTTGCTTTGACAATCATGACCTGGGATGAATCGTTATTGAGAGGTACTGGGAGTACCCAGAAAAATCTCCGACGAGTATGGTATCTGGTCGTGGCCTGGACCCTTCATGTGAAGTTGAGGGCGTTCAGTAACTCAGTCGCCCACATCCCTTCTCATCAGCCTTCCTGGGGAGGGATCGGATCCTGACTTCTAACGGGGGCAGCCAAGCTGTGTCACGGTGCGTGACCCCACACATTTGTCACAGCGCAACTGCACCGTGCAGAAGTGTGCGTTGTGTGGGGGTGTCGGCCACCCTCTCGCTGCATCCTGTACGGGAACAGATTAGGTGTAACCTGTTGGTGATCTCGTTCACAACCCTACAGTCCGTTTGTCCTCTTTTTCCTTCGCTAATGCGGGCTCAGCCTCAGCGGATGAAAGCCATGAGCTGAATCTTCCTGCGGGGAGGGGACTAGCAAAGGCAGAGGAATGGAGGGGCCAGGGAAAAGACAGGAAAAGACTCCTGGCCCAGCAATGCGTCTAGAGAAGCGTCAACAGAGAGAGAGCGGGGGGAGTCCTCCGGGCTGCTGGACAACCTCTGGCGCTATCCTGGAGACCACACCTGTCGCTGAGGCCCCCAGGGGATGATGTAACTGGATAGGAGGTCATGAGGATCGAGAGAGAGGAAGGGTGCCCACGTCCCTCAGACTCCTCCCATTATGAGAGTATGGACGAGGAATAATAGGGCGTGGCTAGAAAAAGCTAGCGTGGCGCCAAAAGAAGAAAAAGGGTACAAGAAAGGAGGTGTAGATCTGCTCCCACCCTGACTAGGTACCCAAGGAAGTGCAACCAACCCCCCCCCCCGCTGGTCGAACTTTCAAATCGATTCCTGGCCCTGGATGGAGCCTCTCCTCCGATGGAGGGGCTGAGGGTGAAGGGCCAGAGGTGGAGGAGCCTGCAGGGGGTGCCGATCTCCCCTGGGATGTCAGGGTCCTCAGGGGGGAGACTTGGCCCAGAGTATGGAGACGAGGATGAGGGGGCAAGGTCCTGGATCTGCCCCTGAAGCATCAGAGGTGCGGGAGATGGACACCACAATATGTCTAAAAGGGGGTGTTCATTTCCCGAGGGTGGTGGTTTAAGATGGGTAAAAGAAAGCCGTCTAACTCAATACTCATGATTGGCGGCACCCTCTCCGTTGACGCTGGGCGTCCATTATATGTCGCCAGCATTAAGTCTGTGTCGGCTAGGATTTGCGGCCTTTGATTTTCCTCGCGCGTTGAAGCCGACCTTTTTTTTTTGCAGGAGACCAGCTGCCAGATTTGGCGGCCGTGTTTAAAGCTAAGAGGGAATGGAGACAACGGGGCCTTCCTATTGGTCTCTTGCGGCCGAGCCGTATAGCGGAGTGGCGGTACTTTTTACCGCACCGGTAGAATGCCGACGAGTTATTGAGCTAGAAATGGGGAGGTGCCTGATCCTGGATGTCCTCATGAAGGGACAAGAACTTCGTCTTATTAACATCTATGGTCCCCAGTCCAAGTGGGACAGGAAGTGTCTCTTTATGAGGATCAAGCCTACCTTTTTCAAGTCGGCAGGTGGTCTTTGGGAGGGACTCTTCAATGCTGTCACGAGGTCCCAGGATAGGGGAGGTTCCAGAGACAAGCTGACTTATGATAGCGTCGCTCTTTAATAGCATAGCCATGAGGCTCCCTGGTGGATTCCACATCCGGCACACCCCATGCCACGCGGTTTCACCTATTTAGGGGTAGCTGCAGGTCTAGAATAGACATTTTTTATTTAAAGGAGAAAGCCATCTCTTCAGGCAGTGTCCGTTTGTTGAGGTGGAGTTTCTCCGACCACTGTTTAATTTTGTTTTCTCTAATTTTACAGAGACCCCCCGGATGGGAAGAGGCTACTGGAAGCTCAATTTCGTCTCTCCCTGGGAGGAAGCGGAGATCAGACAATCCTTTGAGGACTTTCTTCGAGCCAGGTACCATTGCTGGGCCTTTGTAGGCAGTAAGTCAGAGTGGTGGAGATGTTCAAGAAAGGGTGGCGAAATTCTTCCGCCAGCTCTCGAGCCTCAGGAGCCTGGACAGGTACCCGCCTGTTATCAGGGCCTGAGGAGGAAACTCGAGCATCTCGTCTCGACTGGAGTGTAGTCCGTGAGACATCTCCAGAGTGAAATCCTTGCTGAAGAGTGTCCAGTACGATAGAACACGCATCTTTGGTTTTTGAGAGGGATTACGGAAATACCGCTCGCCCACCCCTTACAGGACTGCAAGATGTCAGTGAGTATAAAGTTGTCACAGAGGACTGGTCAGTACGGGATCCCTGAAAAGGTCCAGATCAGGGTTCTGGAGGTCGTCAGATCCTTTCTACATCGCACCTCTTGGGCAGGAAGGATCTAGATCGGATGTGATGCCGCTTTCCCTGCTGAAACTGTCCCCTGAGCCAGGAGTAGACCCCTCTCCTTGATATTTTGACAGAGATGATCAGGAAGAGGAAGTCAGCCGGGCGATTGAAGGCTCGCCCTCAAGAAATGCCCGGCTCCGGATGGCTTACATCTGAGTTCTATAAGACCTTTAGGACGCCTTGGTTCCCCTCTTGACCGAGGTATTCAATGAGTGCTTTCCTCGGCGCTCTGGCCGAAGTCAATGAGGAGGTCAGCCCTGATCATCCTGTCAAAGGGTAAGGACCCGATCTCGTTTGAGAACTGGCGTCCCATAGCGCTTCTCAATACGGACAGAAAGGTTTTGGCAAAGGTGCTGTTTAATAATCGTGCTGGCAGTTTGCGCCCCGGCTCCTTTCGGGGACCCAGCACTGTCTGTCCAGGCCGCAGTACATTTAGTGCTGTGCTTTGTGTCCGGGAGGCAGTGGAGCAGGGCAGGGCTGGTAACTGGAAGGGGTACTTGCTGTCCTTGGATCAGGCAAAAGCGTTTGATTCGGGTTAACACGAGTACCTCTGGTCTGTCCTTCTGAGGTATGGCCTGCCGGGCGGGTTTGTCAATTGGCTAAAGGTTTTGTACGCAGGCAAGAGTTTTCCCGCTTGTGAACGGTTGGATTGGCCGCTCTTTTTGAGGTCGGGTCTGGTGTTCGCCAGGGTTGTCCTCTGAGCCCACTTTTTATACGTGTTCGCGATTGACCCATTCCTTAGGAGGTTGATCGTGGGCCGTTGTGGGAGTCGGGATGGATCGGGCAGCACCGGAAGCCACTCTAAGGGTGGTAGCGTATGCTGATGATGTCACCGTTTTTGTGTCCTCGAGGGGGAGGCGCAATGGGTGATGTCAGAGTTGACCACTACTAGAGGCTTCTGGGTCCAAGATCAACCGGATAGGTGTGAGAGTCTCTGGCTGGGAGAGGGGGATCCAGGCTTTGATCTCCCGGACACTCACTTTCCAGGGCCCCAGGACTCTGCCAAAGTCCTCGCATCGAATTTGGCCAGGGGGTTACCCCATGCAAAACTGGGACGGCAGGCTTAAGATCGCCGCTCAGAGTGTGGACCAGTGGAAGGGTTGGTCTTTGACCCTCAGAGAAAGGGTTAAACCTGATTAAAACTTACCTGCTGCCGTTGGCTGATATATCTGGGCATGTGTGCATGTTTGCCAGAACCCCTCTGGACTCGGGTCTACAGTCTGTTCTTTTCCAGCTGTTATGGGGGAATAGGCTGACCTTATCAAGAGGGAGGTTACTTACCGCACGAGAGACAAGGAGGGTTGTGTATGGTCAACCCTGTGGTGTTTCCTAGTGAATACCTTTCTTAAGATCAATGTGAGCAAACCTCTGGAAAGAGAGGGCTTCCTCCGTGGGTATACTCCTGTAGGGGATGGTTTCGGCCTTCTTCCATGAATGGGAGACAGAGGACAAGTGAAGGATCTCCCGCACAACCGCATGGGCATCTTCCGGCTTACGCTACCCCCCCCCCGGTTTCTGAAGGTGATTCGCCGGTTGGGGTCTGGGATGTGGGAGATCAGGACCATGTCGAGGAAGTCCCTTGACAAAAGGTTCTTGACCATTTCCAGAAGCCTCTGGCCCTCAGGATGCCCAAGTCGGGATCTGGGGGGTGTTTTGAGTTTATTGAATTCCATCAGGATCCCCTTGAAGTTTTGGGACGGTGCTTGGCGCTGCTCCCATGGAAAGCTGTGTGTGAGGGGACAATCTGAGTGTAGGAGCTCTGAGGAAAGGGTTGTCCCGGGAGAAGTGCGGTGTCCTGCTGGAGGCATGGACCACTTCCTGCTTCAGTGCCCCTTTAAAACACAGAGGTTTCAACCGGGTGGGCGCTTCCATCCATTGGCCCGGGTTGGCCGGTCTCTCCTATGCGGAGTGGGCCTATGGAGCATTCAGAGGCCTGGGTGGCCGGAAACCGCTGCACGTTATTCCTAGTTGTCCTAGTGGTCAGGTACCACAACGTGGAACGCCACGGTGTTTAGTATCGACGCAGCGTAAAATCCTCCCGGTGGATGAGTGGTTAGGAACATTCTGGGTGACCTGGTGAAGGTGCGCTCTCTGGAGTAGGAGAGCTGGGCACGGGGAGGGCCTCTCTCCTTTGGGGGGGTTCTCCTTTAGTGGTCCCTTAGTCTGTCATCTCCGTTCTCTGGTGTTGGGCTGAAGCTGACACTGTAGATTTTTGTTTTGAGCATATAGTGATGTTGGGCTTGCAGGCGCTGACCTGGGCTTTTATGTGGTTTGTATTTATGTTGTTGATTTTTATTTGTATTCTGTTTCTCTTTGTTTGTTGTAAATATTGTATATAGTGGGGTTTGGGATTATGTTAGGTTGGGAGGGGGGTGATGGTAAAAAAAGGTGGGATTTACGAACTGACCTTGACCTGCTATGACCCTGGGCACTGGTCTGGACTACTTAACAACGCAAACTTTGGACGTTAGACCAGTGTCTGGGGGGAAGGGGAGGGTGCGGGCGAGGGATTTAGTTTAGTGTAGTGTTGTGTGTATTATATATTTAGAAAAAAAAAAAAAAAACGGGTGTGGGATGTGATCTGTGTGGGTTGGTCTGTTATTGGAGTGTGTGGGGTGGGTTTAGTATATTTATAGTCATCATTGTTTATTTTGTGGTGTGGCTTGTCTTATTGTTTATTGGTTTGGTTGAGATGTGACATCGGTTGGGTGGGGGTTGTGGTATTTGGTGTTTTCATTCATTTCGGTGTATTGTAAGTTATTGTTTTTACTAGTGTGAATGTGACTGGACCAGCAGTAGAATTTGTATATTATGTTTTGTTTGTATTGTTATGTTTTTTACGTTTTATATAAAAAAAAGATCTACAGATGTAACACTCAGGATCAGTACAGGATAAGTAATGTCATGTATGTACACAGTGACTGCAGCCCAGCAGCAGAATAGTGAGTGCAGCTCTTGGAGTATAATACAGGATGTAACTCGGATCAGTACAGGAAAGTAATGTCATGTATGTACAACAGTGACTGCACCAGCAGCAGAATAGTGAGTGCAGCTCTGGGTATAATACAGGATGTAACTCAGGATCAGTACAGGATAAGTAATGTAATGTATTCCACAGTGACTGCACCAGCAGCAGAATAGTGAGGGCAGCTCTGGAGTATAATACAGGATGTAACTCGGGATCATACAGATAAGTAATGTCATGTATGTACACAGTGGACTGCTCCGCAGCAGAATGTGAGTGTGCAGCTCTGGGGTATAATACAGGATGTAACTCAGGATCAGTACAGGATAAGTAATGTCAGTATGTACACAGTGACTGCACAGGCAGCAGAATAGTGAGTTGCAGCTCTGAGTATAATACAGGATGTCTCAGTCAGTACAGGATAAGTAATGTCATGTATGTACACACAGTGACTGCTCGCAGCACAGAATAGTGAGTGCAGCTCTGGTATAATACAGGATGTAACTCAGGATCAGTACCAGGATAAGTAATGTCATGTATGTACACAGTGACTGCCCAGCAGCAGAATAGTTCGTGCTGGCTCATTCCCCTGTGAACTGCTGACGGGTGTGGTTGTGTTCTGCTGAGCTCCTGCACCACCTGGTTGGAGACCAATCCCCCAGGCCTGCTCTCTCCTCCTCCCCAGGAGGGAGTGGGTTTTCTGGGATGATGAACCAGGCAAATCCCAGGCTTCTGCCTCTCGGCCAGGCCGGGCGGGCAGGAAAAGCAGATATCCGGCCAACATGGAGGGGGTGAGATAGCTGCCCGACCCCAAGGACGCAGCGATGTGACCTCGGCTGCCACCCCAAGACCCAGGTAAGCCGCAAGGTTTCCGGAACACGAAGATCAAGGCAAGTAACAATCAGCCTGAGTGCTCCTCCTGGAAAAGCTGAGTGACTGTGGCGGGAAAGTTGGGTGTTCACTGGAAAGCTGGTGCTCACGGAGGTGTGCAAAAGCATGGGGACATCTAAAGGCCCGGGAGTCTGCTACCATCTATGGCTCCCGGATTGCTGAGCACCTCCGTTGAGTACGAGGAAGCTGGCAAGGTGCGCTGAATAGGCTCCAGGAGGAGATACGTGAGACCTTGGCCCTACGGGGGTGGCTACACAGAAGAAAAAGTCTGATCTTCTTAACACCATTGACAGACTTAAAGCCGAGGTCACCGCTCTGCATAAAACGACGTTGTATCCGGGAGCACAGCGTTCCTTTCAGGGAAAAGTTGGAGAACGACGCCAGATTTGAGGAGATGCGCCAGGAGAAGCTGAGAAAGCTGAAGGTGGCTTTCAGATCCAGGCGGATGTAAGGCGATGGCGATGATGAGATGATGGGAAGACCTGCCGTGTCCGTCTGGTGGCCTGCACCAACACCAGCAGGCCTCGCACGACAGGCTGCCTGCCAGAGCAAGCGCCATTACCATCAGGCTGCGGCTCTGCCAACCTGGAGGAGGAAGTGATGACAGCGGCCAGGGGGGGCGCTAATGGCTCGATCCGTCAGCTTGAGTCCCCAGTTTCACCTCCAGAACTTCTCCTTCGGCGATGATATGCCAGATAGACGACCTTAAAGAGAAAGAAGAAGCCAGGAAGATCAGGTCTCAGGAGGTGAAATCTGGTGTTTCGTCCCCTCCCTTTCCCTCCTCGGGCGGGCAGCATTGCCAGCCTGTCGTGTAGGCCCCCGTTACCCAGCCCAGCACGAATCCTGCAGTGGACTCGTTGCCAGTGTCGGGGAGATTGCAAAGCCACTTCCATCATGGCGGCAGAGCACCAGCCTTGTTTGTAGTAGCAAGAGGTGCAGGGAAGGCATCGGCCGAAAGGCCGGACAGTGAGGGCGATCCAGCAGGTCCTGGTACTGTGCGCTGCCCCCCAGTGGGAGGGGGGGTGGCCCTGTGCCAGGGGCAGTGGCGTTGTGCTCCTGTGCCCCTAGCGCTGTGGCTGTTGCTTGCTCCGGTAAGCAGCGGCAGTGTGATGGGCTGCTGGGGCTGTGGTGCGGCGCCTCCCAAGCGTCCTGTGCACCTGCAGGAAAGGGCGCAGGAAAAATATTATTTTGCATTGGGTCATCAAGACCCAGGAGATGGAACAGAGACTTTCCGGACTTCATAAAGATAAGGAGACCTCATGCATCTAGTGAGCAGCGGTGCACAAACATTAAAATAGCTGGTCAACAAGGGGTTAATGCCAATGAGGCAGAGGGCACAAGTAAGATCGGGGGTTGGAGCTGCCTCTTCTCAGGCTGTATCGCTATGGAGGTGGCTCTACCCCCAGTGTCCAGTGACGCCGAGGCAACCCCAGTCCTCCTGGCCCAGCTGGTGGTGAGTGATGCAGGAAGCGAGGCAGTAAATGCACATAGTGTGGTGAATGTGGGGGTGGTGAATGGTGCTGAGGGGGATCCTGGTGTGAGTGCTGCCCATCTGCACCCCCAGTGGTGGCCGCTCCCATAAGGAGCTATGGCGAATGTCACCGCTGGGGGCAAGTGGGTGTTAACTCCTTGTCTCCTGACTCTGGGAATAGCGTTTTGCAAAGGCGTCTTCTGGAGGCTCTCAGGAGAGGGGAAAAGTCAATCACTGTAGAGGGGAGAGGTTGATCTGTCCTTCTGCTGGACAGACAGGCATGGCCTGGCAGCCTTCCAGAGAAAAGGGGGGGAGAGACTGTATGGTCTTTACCCACAACCGGGCCCGGAGCTTCCCGTAGGAATGTGGTTCGTCTTCGCTGGAGGGGGCAGTGACGCATGCCCACCCAGGTCAAGGGTGGTGGAGCTCCTCCTGAAGATGAACTTCAGGGCTAGTGACATCTTTGCCCTGATACATCCTTATGGTACTCGCGGAGTTCGATGTCAGCTTTGTTCGGCCGGAGGCTTAGAGCTCTTCTGGTCGAATTTGAGCTGGCAAGAACGAGCCTGGCTGGCGAGACTTGCTGTGCAAGCAGTGTCTCCCAAAACACAGTCAAGAAGGTGACTTTTTTTGACCCGTAACGAGTCACTTTCTTGCATGGACATCATGACTTGGCTAAGTCGTTATGGTGAGATTGTACAGGTACCCGCTCAGAAAACCCGCGATGAATTTGGCTTGGTCTGGAGCCTGGACCTTCATGATGAAGTTGAAGTGTTCAGGCGGCACAGTCGCCCACATTCCTTCTTCAGCCTTTCTTGGGCGGGACAGAATCCTGATTTTCCTACCAGGGGCAGCCGAAGGTCTGTCACAGGTGCGCTGACCCCACACACTTTAGCGCCAGCTGCCAAGTGCAGAAGTGCGCTTTGTGTGGTGGGCTAGGTCATCTCGCTGCATCCTGTAAGGACATTAGGTGTAACCTTTGTGGTAGCTCGGTCACCCTTTCACCGCCGTTGTCCTCGCTCCTTTGCCAATGCGGTTGTGACCCCGTGGAGGAAGCCATGAGGTTGCTTCTGCTGGGGAAGGTACCAGCAGAGGTGGAGGAGCTGAGGGGCCTTGTGAAAAGTAAGAATAAGTCACCTTCTCAGTTGAGGCGGCTTGAAGCCAGACAAAAAGGAGAGAAACTGGGGAAGCCTCAGGTTGCGGGGTGACCCTTGGGTCCTTCCTCAGAGGCTGGTCTTGCTACTGAGGCCCTGAGGGATGATGAGTTGGAATGGGAGGTCAGGAGGATGGAGCGCGAAAAGGTGCCATGTCCTCCACGTCCTCCCATTATAGAGTATGGATGAGGATAACAGGATTTGGCTAGAAATAAGCGCAAGCAGAAAAAAGAAAAACGCGGCCGATCTAAGGTACCTAAGGAAGAAAAACTTCCTGCCCTCTGGTTGAGCTTTCCAACCGGTTCCTCACCCTCGATAAGATCGCCTCCCCCTCGGAAGGAGAGGCTGAGGGGGGTTCTGGAGGTGGCGGCGGAGCAGCCTGCAGGGGCGCCGAGTCTCTTTCCTCTGGGGATGCTGGGTCCTCAGAGTGAGACTGACTCGAGTCGAGACAAGGACGAAGGAGAGGGTGGTCCGGGTGGTCCTTGGGCCATATAACATGGACACCTCGATTTCATTAAGAGAAGTTGCCCCAATTCTGAAGGGAAAAGGGAAAAGGCATCATCTTCAGAGGACGTAGGGGAAGGGAAATAGAGAAAAAACCGTCTAACTCAATCACTCATGATGGCGGCACCCACTCCGTTGACGCTGGTGTCCATTAATGTCGCCAGCATTAAATCTGATGTGCGGCTGATTTGCGGCCTTTGATTTTCCTCGGCCGTGTTGAAGCCGACATTTTATTTTTGCAGGAGACCAGGCTGCCAGATTTGCGGCCGTGTTTAAAGCTAAGAGGAATGGAGACACGGGCCTTCCTATTGGTCTCTTGGC
Source organism: Engystomops pustulosus (assembly GCA_019512145.1). Classification (NCBI taxonomy): domain Eukaryota; kingdom Metazoa; phylum Chordata; class Amphibia; order Anura; family Leptodactylidae; genus Engystomops; species Engystomops pustulosus. The sequence continues at coordinate 71,084 of WNYA01001218.1, forward strand.
GGCCGAGCCGTATAGCGGGGTGGCGGTCCTTTTATACCGCACCGGTAGAATGCCGACGGTTATTGAGTTAAATGGGGAGGTGCCTGATCCTGTGATGCCTCATAGGGCACAGAACTTCGCCTAATTAATATCTATGGTCCCCAGTCCAAGTGGACAGGATTGTCTCTTTATGAGGATCAAGCCCTACCTTTTTACAAGTCGGCAGGTGGTCTTTGGAGGGGACTTCAATGCTGTCACGAGGTCCCAGGATAGGGGAGTTCCAGAACAAGCTGACTTATGATAGCGTCGCTCTTAATAGCATAGCTATTGAGGCTCGCCTGGTGGATGTCCACATCCGCACCACCCCAGGCCACGCGGGGTTCACCTATATAGGGTAGCTGCAGGTCTAGAATAGACAGGTTTTTTATTAAAGGAGGAAGCCATTTCTTCAGCAGTGTCCGTTGTTGAGGTGGAGTTCTCCGACCACTGTCTAATTTTGTTTTTCTGAATGTTACAGAGAACCCCCGGATGGGAAGAGGCTATTGGAAGCTCAATTCGTCTCTCCTGGAGGAAGCGAATCAGACAATCCTTTGAGGACTTCTTCAAGCCAGTAACCATTGCTGGGCCTTTGTAGCAGTAAGTCAGAGTGGTGGGAGATGCTCAAGAAAAGGGTGGCGAGATTCTTCCGCCAGCTCTCGAGCCTCAGGAGCCTGGACAGGTACCCGCCTGTATCAGGGCCTGAGGAGGAAACTCGAGCATCTCGTCTCGACTGGAGGTAGTCGTGAGGACATCTCCAGAGTAAATCCTGCTGAAGAGGTGTCAGTACGATAGACACGCATCTTTGGTTTTTGAGAGGGATTACGGGAAGTACCGCTCGCCCGACCCTTACAGAAACTGCAAGATGTCAGTGAATGGTAAAGTTGTCACAGGACTGGTTGACAGTACGGGATCCCTAAAAGGTCCAGATCAGGGATTCTGGAGGTCGTCAGATCCTTCTACTTCACTCACACCTCTTGGCAGGAAGGATCTAGATCGGGATGTGATGTCGGCTTTCCTGCTGAAACTGTCCCTGAGCCAGGAGTAGACCCCTCTCTTGATGTTTTGACAAGATGATCAGTGAAGAGAAGTCAGCCTGGCGATTGAAGGGCTCGCCCTCAAGAAATCGCCGGGTCTGGATGGCTTAACATCTGAGTTCTATAAGACCTTTAAGAATGCCTTGGTTCCCCTCTTGACTGAGGTATTCAATGAGTGTCTTTCCTCGGGCGCCTGCCGAAGTCATGAGGAGGTCTGCCCTGATCATTCTGTCAAAGGGTAAGGACCGATCTCGTATTGAGAACTGGCGTCCCATAGCGCTTCTCAATACGGACAGAAAGGTTTTGGCAAAGGTGCTGTTTAATCGGCTGGTGCAGTTTCACCCGCCTTCCTTTCACCCATCCCTTGCTCTGTTCCAGGCCGCAGTACATTTAGTGCTGTGCTTTGTGTTCGGGAGGCAGTGGAGCAGGGCAGGGCTGGTACTGGAAGGGGTACTTGCTGTCCTTGGATCAGGCAAAAGCGTTTGATCGGGTTTGACCACGAGTACCTCTGGTCTGTCCTTCTGAGGTATGGCCTGCCGGGGGAGTTTGTCAATTGGCTAAAGGTTTTGTACCGGGGCAGAGAGTTTCCCGCTTGTGAACGGTTGGATTGGGCCGCTCTTTGAGGTCGGTCTGGTGTTCGCCAGGGTTGTCCTCTGGACCCACTTTTATACGTGTTCGCGATTGACCCATTCCTTAGGAGGGTTGATCGTGGGCCGTTGGTGGGAGTCGGGATGGACCAGGCGGCACCGGAAGCCACTCAATGGTGGTAGCGTATGCCGATGATGTCACCGTTTTTGTGTCCTCGAGAGGGGAGCGCAAGGGTGATGTCAGGGTTGACCGTACTACGAGGCTTCTGGGTCCAAGATCAACCGGGATAAGTGTGAGAGTCTCTGGCTGGGAGAGGGATCCAGGGTTTGATCTCCCGGACACTCTTCCAGGGCCCCAAGATTCTGCCAAAGTTCTCGGCATCGAATTTGGCCAGGGGGATTACCCCATGCAACTGGGATGGCAGGCTTAAGATCGCCGCCCAGAAGGTGGACCAGTGGAAGGGTTGGTTCTTTGACCCTCAGGAAGGGTGAACTTGATTAAAACTACCTGCTCCCATTGCTGATATATCTGGGCAGTGTGTGCATGTTGCCAGAACCCCTCTGGACTCGAGTGACAGTCTGTTCTTCCAGCTGTTATGGGGGAATAGGCTGAACCTAATCAAGAGGGAGGTTACTTACCGCACGAGGAGACAAGGAGGGTTGTGATATGGTCAACCCTGTGTGTTCCTAGTGAATACCTTTCTTAAGATCAATATCGCAAACCTCTGAAGAGAGGGCTCCTCCGTGGGTATACTCCTGCAGGGGATGGTTTTGGCCTTTCTTCCCGGAATGGGAGACAGGAGGGCGAGTGAAGGATCTTCGTACACCGCATGGCATCTTCCGGCTTATGGCTACCCCCTTTCGAAGTTGATTCGCCGGTGGGGTCTGGGATGGTGGGAGATCAGACCATGTCAAGGAAAGTCCTTGACAAAGGGTTCTGTTGACCCATTTCCAAAGCCTCTGGCCCTCAGGGATTGCCCAAGTCGGGATCTGGGGGTGGTTTAGGTCTTTTGAATTCCATCAGGATCCCCTTGAAGTTTTGGGACTGACTTGGCGCTGCTTCCATGGAAAGCTGTGTGTGAGGGACAATCTGAATTGTAGGAGCTCTGAGGAAAGGGGTTGTCCCCGGGAGGAGTGCGGTGGCCTGCTGGAGAGCATGGGACCACTTCCTGCTTCATTTTCCCTTTAACACAGAGTTGTACACCGGTGTGCGCTTCCATCCATTGGCCCGGGTTGGCCGGTCTCTCCTATGCGGAGTGGGCCTATGGAGCATTCAAGGCCTGGGTGGCGGACCGCGCACGTTATTTCTAGTCGTCTAGTGGTCAGGTACCACACGTGGAACGCACGGTGTTTAGTATCGACGCAGCGTAAAATCCTCCCGGTGGTGAGGTGGTTAGGAACATTCTGGTGACCTGGTGAAGGTGCGCTCTCTGGAGCATGAGAGGCTGGGCACGGGGAGGGCCTCTCTCCTCTTTGGAGGGGGTTCTCCTTTAGTGTCCCTTAGTCTGTCATCTCCACTCCTGATGTTGGGGCTGATGCTGCACAGTAGATTTTTGTTTGTATCTGAGCGTGTAGTGATGTGGGGCTTGCAGGCGCCGAACCTGGGCTTTAGTGGTTTGGTTTTGTTATGTTGATTTGTTTAATGTATTTGTATCTTGTGTACTTGTGTATTTATTATAGTTATATGTAGTTATAGTTCTTGTGTGTATATAGCTTGGTTGGTTTTGGGGTGTTGGTGTTAGGGTGTTAGGTTGGGAGGGGGGGGGTGGACGGGATTTGGACATATGATCCCGGGCACTGGTCTGGACTATATAGCGCAAACTTTGGACGTTACCATGTCTGGGAGGGGGTGGGCGTGGGGATTTAGTTATATTTAATGTTTTATTTCCTGTTTTATGTCTTTTTTTTGCTGTGTATTCTTTAGTTATTTAGTAGGGAAAAAAAAAATAATATATAAACAAAAAAAAAATTATTAAAAAAAAAAAAAAAAATTAGGTGGTGGGACTGTGTGAGGGTTTTGTTTTGTTCTCATGCTGAGTATGTGGTGAGTGTGTGTGGCTGGGCCAGGAGGTTTTTGTAAGTTTATTTTCGATATATTTGTTGTAATTATTTTGCCAGAAGTTATGGCTTCATTTATTTTTTTGTTGTATGTTTTTCATTTTTATATAAAATAAAAGATTTACAGGATGTAACTCAGGATCAGTACTGGATAATTAATGTCATGTATGTACAGTGACTGCCACCAGCAGCAGAATAGTGAGTTCAGCTCTGGAGTATAATACAGGATGTAACTCAGGATCAGTACAGGATAAGTAATGTCATGTATGTACACAGTGACTGCACCAGCCAGAATAGTGAGTGCAGCCTGGGGTATAATACAGGATGTAACTCAAGATCGTACAGGATAAGTAATGTCATGTATGTACACAGTGACTGCACCAGCACAATAGTGAGTGCAGCTCTGGGGTATAATCAGAATGTAACTCAGGATCAGTACAGGATAGTAAGTAGTCAGGTAAGTACACAGTGACTGCACCAGCAGCAGAATAGTGACTGCAGCTCTGGAGTATAATACAGGATGTAACTCAGGATCAGTACAGAATAAGTAATGTCATGTATGTACACCGTGACTGCACACAGCGCAGAATAGTGAGTGCAGCTCTGGAGTATAATACATGATGTAACTCAGATCAGTACAGGATAAGTATGTCATGTATGTACACAGTGACTGCACCAGCAGCAGAATAGTGAGTGCAGCTCTGGAGTAATACAGGGTGTAACTCAGGACAGTACAGGATAAGTAATGTCATGTATGTACACAGTGACTGCACCAGCAGCAGAATAGTGAGTGCAGCTCTGGAGTATAATACAGGTGTACTCAGGATCAGTACAGGATAAGTAATGTCTGTATATCACAGTGACTGCACCAGCAGCAGAATAGTGAGTACAGCTCTCTGGGGTATAATACAGGATGTAACTCAGGATCAGTACAGGATAGGTAAGTCATGTATGTAACACAGTGACTGCACCACAGCAGAATAGTGAGTGAGCTCTGGAGTATAATACAGGATGTAACTCAGGATCAGTACAGGATAAGTAATGTCATGTATGTACACAGTGACTGCACCATCAGCAGAATAGTGGAGTGCAGCGGGGTTAATACAGGATGTAACTCAGGATCAGTACAGGATAAGTAATGTCATGTATGTACACAGTGACTGCACCAGTGGAATAGTGAGTGCAGCTCTGGAGTATAGTGCAGGATACGTGTATATACACCGCTGTGGTCTCTTACCGCATGTGACAGGTCATAGGAGTTTCCAGCATTTGCATAATAAGTCACGTCCAGCGCTGTTATCCGTCCGGTTCTCTTGAAGCCGACCTGGGACCATGTGGGATACAATGTATCAGTCAGCAGTGAGAGGTTTGGGGTCCTTATCTCTCTGTATTAGGAGGGACCCCTCCCCCTGATGTTACCTTGTATCGCGCCAGGTAGGGGTGTCTCCCGCCGGTTATGAGCATGTCCTCGTCTCTGTCCAGCATGCACCGCACAGGGCGGCCGGTGCTACACACAAGTATCACAATTACAATCTGAACATAAAGACGCAGGAAGGTGCAATGCATGATATTAACCCTTTCCCTGTCTGGGGTGTTGGTGTTGTTAGTTTCAGATACAAAATTGCATGAGGGCGCACAGCAGTGTGAGTATACAGAGCATGTGACGGTTACCTGTGTGCGGCCAGCGCCACCGCTGTGGACAGGACGGCACTTCTGGACTCCTTCCCACCAAAGCCTCCCCCCATTCTCTTCACACGGACCACGATGCGGTTGGCCGGGACCCCCAGAGCGTGGGCTGCAAAGTGCTGTGAGGGGGATAGGGAACGGGTTACAGTATGTTATATGAGAGGACACCGGGGTCATGCAGTATACATAGCGCCATGTCATTTCCCATCTGGATTGTGATCGGTTGCATGGTCCCCCCCCTCCCCCACCACCACCCCCATGGTCTCACCTGGACCTCGGTTGTATTCTGGGTGGAAGAGAAAAGCTCCATCTCCCCGTCCTCGCCCTTGGGTACAGCAATGCAGCAGTTAGTCTCCAGGTAGAAATGCTCCTGGCCCCCCATGTACATCTCTCCTGGGGAAGGACAATGTGCACCGAGGGTAAGTCTATGGGGAAGCCATCCTGCAGGCCATGTGACTAGTACACACATACTGCGCTCTACATGTAGTATGTGTGTAGTATGGTTGTTATATCAGTATGGGTACAGTATGTGTACTGTATAGGCGCTCTGTATGTAGTATGTGTACTGTATACGTTCTCTGTGTGTAGTATGGTTGTTATATCAGTGCACTATGTGACTAGTATGGGTACAGTATGTGCACTGTATAGGCGCTCTGTATGTAGTATGTGTACTGTATAGGCGCTCTGTATGTAGTATGTGTACTGTATACATGCTCTGTGTGTGGTATGTGTCTAGTATGGTTGTTATATGAGTGCACTGTGTGATGCTTCAGTATGTGAGCAGTATGGGTGCTGTATAGGTGCTCTATGTGATGCCTCAGTATGTGCGCAGTATGGGTGCTCTATAGGTGCTCTATGTGATGCTTCAGTATGTGAGCAGTATGGATGCTCTATAGGTGCTCTATGTGATGCTTCGGTATGTGAGCAGTATGGATGCTCTATAGGTGCTCTATGTGATGCTTCGGTATGTGAGCAGTATGGGTGTCTATAGGTGCTCTATGTGCTGCTTCAGTATGTGAGCAGTATGGATGCTGTATAGGTGCTCTATGTGCTGCTTCAGTATGTGAGCAGTATGGATGCTCTATAGGTGCTCTATGTGATGCTTCAGTATGTGAGCAGTATGGGTGCTGTATAGGTGCTCTATGTGATGCTTTAGTGTGTGAGCAGTATGGGTGCTCTATAGGTGCTCTATGTGATGCTTCAGTATGTGAGCAGTATGGATGCTCTATAGGTGCTCTATGTGCTGCTTCAGTATGTGAGCAGTATGGGTGCTGTATAGGTGCTCTATGTGATGCCTCAGTATGTGAGCAGTATGGGTGCTCTATAGGTGCTCTATGTGATGCTTCAGTATGTGAGCAGTATGGGTTCTCCATAGGTGCTCTATGTGATGCTTCATTATGTGAGCAGTATGGGTGCTGTATAGGTGCTCTATGTGATGCTTCAGTATGTGAGCAGTATGGGTGCTGTATAGGTGCTCTATGTGATGCTTTAGTGTGTGAGCAGTATGGGTGCTCTATAGGTGCTCTATGTGATGCTTCAGTATGTGAGCAGTAGGGGGTGCTCTAGTGATGTCTTCAGTAGTGTGAGCAGTATGGTGCTGTATAGGTGCTCTATGTGATGCCTCAGTATGTGCCAGTATGGGTGCTGTATGGTGCTCTTGTGATGCTTTGTGTGTGAGCAGTATGGGTGCTCTATAGGTGCTCTATGTGCTGCTTCAGTATGTGAGCAGTATGGGTGCTGTATAGGTGCTCTATGTGATGCTTCAGTATGTGAGCAGTATGGATGCTCTATAGGTGCTCTATGTGATGCTTCAGTATGTGAGCAGTATGATGCTTATAGGTGCCTATGTGATGCTTCATTATGGAGCAGTATGGGTGCTCTATGTGATGCTCATTATGTGAGCAGTAGGTGCTGTATAGGTGCTCTATGTGAATGCCTCATATGTGCGCAGTATGGGTGCTGTATAGGTGCTCTATGTGATGCTTTAGTGTGTGAGCAGTATGGGTGCTCTATAGGTGCTCTATGTGATGCTTCAGTATGTGAGCAGTATGGATGCTCTATAGGTGCTCTATGTGATGCTTCAGTATGTGAGCAGTATTGGTGCTGTATAGGTGCTTTATGTGATGCTTCAGTATGTGAGCAGTATGGGTGCTCTATAGGTGCTCTATGTGCTGCTTTAGTGTGTGAGAAGTATGGGTGCTCTATAGGTGCTCTATGTGCTGCTTTAGTGTGTGAGAAGTATGGGTGCTCTATAGGTGCTCTATGTGATGCTTCATTATGTGAGCAGTATGGGTGCTCTATGTGATGCTTTAGTGTGTGAGCAGTATGGGTGCTGTATAGGTGCTCTATGTGATGCTTCAGCATGGTTTCCTTCTTCTAAAACCGCGCCATCCTCAGGGTGTGTGTGGTATTGAAGCATAAGATTTGGGGTCCTTCACCCCCCATCCTGCCGGGAAATCGTCTCTTCATTCCTTTTATCTCTGTAGAATTTCTGGTATAATGAGTCTTGTACTGAACCTTAAGCTCCTCCTACAATATGTGATTAGTCGCCCCTCACCTTCCAGCGTGTGATCGGCCTCCCGAAATCCGTCTTCTATGTTCCCATTTTCGATCTTCTTGACCGGTGGGAAAAATGACTGTTTGTCTATTGCATCCTGGGAGAATAGAACAAAAAGACGAGACTGTCAATAGGAGACTAATACACAGAAGCAAACAGATCTATTAGCTCTGAGACCACTAGGGGGAGCTCTACACACACACACATCCAGAATTAGGTCCACAATGGGAATTGTATAAATCGGACTGCAGAGCTCCCCCTAGTGGTGGCAGCAGACAGAAAATAAATCATCATGTAGCTGTGTAGCAGGAGATTTGGAGCTGTGTGATAGATACTTACTGCTTAGACCCTCAAATATATTAACCCTTGACCTCCTGAAATATTATATCTTGACCCCCAATTGTCCTACAGCATCGAAGTAAGAATTTATAACGTACTTGGATGGTAACAACGGGCTCCAGCTCCTCGTACGTGACCTTCACGGCCTTGGCCGCACGTTGTGCGTGTTCTTGGTTGTCCGCAACGACCGCAGCGATAATGTGTCCCACACACGTCACCTGCAGGGTATATACCAGAAAGACTCAGGGGTGGTGTCAGAGCAGGGGCAGCCTAATCTGCAATGTCCCGGATAAATAATTGAGCCCCTACTACACTTATTGTACTGTTAGTGTTATTGTTCTCTGTTATCAGCCACTCCTTGTGTATCAAACAACTAGGCAATGTCCACACTGCTTGTACTTACCGTGTCTTCCGCAAATACTTGCTCGTCATTCCTGATCCCCGTAACGTTGCTTCCCGGAATATCTTTGGCAGAAAGGAAACGGATGAATCCTGGAACAGCTTCAGCCCCGGATTTATCTATGGATCTGTAGACGATTATACATGACGTGCAAGGTCAAGGCACCAACAACAGCCTAAATTGGGCCCCCGAACATCTTATGAAGGTCCATAAAGTAAAATATGGGGAGAGGGAAACGTGAGCGCTGTAATCTATATATCCGTATGCTTAATGTGACATGAGGGTCCCTCTGTACCCCTCCCGTTTCCATATACTTTGTATCAGGGAAGGAAAATGTGCCCCTAGGCCTGGAAATGTAATGAACTGTACCGCAGGGGCGGAGTCTGAGCTAAGAGGGTGGCGTCTTAAACTCCTCAGGGGCGGGGCTTAGAATGTCACATGGTTTGTAAATCAGAGTTGGTAAATATTTATTTTTATAAGGATTAATACAGGAGCAGAGGAGAGATTTCTGCAGATTTGTTACCCACTGATGAAGACGGATGGGTCCAGGATTACTTAAGGGGCCCAATGAATCCTACAAAACTCCTCCACTCACATTATTTTAGCGTGCGCCTTGGTGCTGGTGACTAAGGCTAAATACAACTCATTTTCATAATGGGGGATGTCATCACAGTACACAGCTTCTCCCGTGGCCTGCTTCATGGCTGACAAGTGCATGATGGGACGGCCAACAAAATCTTCTGGGTCCTGACCCGCTGGAACTTCCTGCAGAGCAAATACAGAAATATATAAGTATGAATGATGCCTTACGAGCCGGCAATAGCGAGGGCATACATTTGTCAGGTCCAAGTCTGCTTTACAACGAAACCCATGAAAAATATAACCCCTTCTTAAAAAAACCAAGCCTCATAGAGCTATAATGATAGTATAGTAAAAAAAAACAATGCTATGGTTCTTGATCATAAGGTATTTTCTCCTCTTTTTTCACAAGCAATAACTTTTTTTTAATTCTACAATGGCGGCTGCTTAGGGCTTGTTTTTGCAGGAGGGGGGTTGTATTTTTACATTTTTTGAGAAGGAGCAAAATTATTTTGCCACCATGTTGTGCATAATACATGTTGTGCTGCTCACTAAGCACCTGTGTGTGGGCTTGTTTTTTGCAGGATCATGTTATATTTTCTTTGGTATCGTTTCAGAGCACATATAGCTCTTTGACCCCTTTTAATCTAAGGCTTCGGGACTAAGAAAAACAGCTACTTGCTTTTGTTTGTTTTTTTTTTTAAATCTTATTCTAAGTGATCCATTAATTGGGCTATTAGAACATGATAATTAAGTATTTCATGGCATTACCGACATAGTGATATCAGTTATGTGGAGGGTTTTGATTTATTTTTTTTCTCAAAAGAAATGATTTTTAACGCAATTAATGGGTTTTGGTGTTTCATGTCTCAATTTTTCTAAATGTTTCGTTTTTTTTATTATACTTTTTTACATTTCTTACAGGCACCTCTAGTTTTGTTCACCACTTCAGCACTGTTAGGCCCTTGCCTGCCATAGTAACTCATCAGACTCCTGTGATCTTTTTGAAAGGGTCATTAGTCTCTATGGCAAACCCCTTATATGCTGTGGTCATATTAATCATGGAATCTAGGGGGTTAAAAATAGGAATATTATTGAACACTCTGGAAATTTTACGTAGTTTAGGGGCATGGCTAGCAGCCATCATGACCGGACATGAGTGAGTGATTCCGTGCCATCCAGATCACAAGGGAGAGGTGGCACCGGCCACGAGCATTACCTGCTACATAGGACTAAAGGGGGCCATCCACAGCAGCGCCAGACTGGGAGCATAGGCAGGATGCAAGGACACACCACTGTGTAAAGAATTTCGGAGGTGGAGGATTGCACTGCTCAGAGCAATCACAAATCTCAGCTCCACTGCCAAACAACTTAAACAAATGGCGGATGAGTTACGGAACCGCCTACAACGCAATAATATCCTGTTCATGGGAGCAAGCGTTTGTTGAGCGCTAGATGAGGACCCTGTTCCCTGATGCAGAATTCTCCTCCACCTTCTCCGTTGAGAAAGCACATAGTGTCCGGGCTACACTGCCGCAACCTGGGGACCGTCCACATCCCCTACTGGCCAGATTCAGAGGAGATCGAGACAAGATTCTCCAACTGGCCAGGGGGTCTGCAGGAGATACGGATCAACAACGCCAAAGTGTCCTTTTACCAAGATTTTTTTAATGGAACTAGAAAAGAAGAGGGACACATTTTCCAACATCAAGAAGAGACTGCGGGAGAGACACATGGATGTCATACCCTGCTCATCTGTCTGAGTGTTGTATGGGAGAGGCGGAAGACTGGCTGCGCACTGGGCGCAGATACTGCACACTCCTTTTGGACCTGTGCTGGTTTGGGAACGGAGGTGTGCGCTGACCCCCCAGTACCCTGGGTAGTTTCCATATGACTGCAGGACATTGTCATTTTACAAATAAATACAAATTGTTACGCCCGATGTCTAATTAGCATAGGTTTAATGCTGCACCGCCTCCATGCAACTGCGGAAATGTGATTGATAACATTCTGCCATTTTTGGATGTATCATTTTGAGTATCTCTCTGCTCTGTTTGCAACGCGCTTGTGAATAAACAGTTAAAAAAAAAAAATTTCCGTAATTTTATCGTGCTGTTGTCGCATTTTGGGAATCCTTGGTGCAAAAATCTTCACCTGTCCACTGTTGCAGGACTGCTGCCCTCCGGTGGCCATATTAGTAACAAGCTATTTTTTTTTTTTACAAGTTATTTTTTTCTGACAATGTATATGTGTCTGAGCCAAGATGAGCAGATTGTGACGATCAGGACTACTTACCTGGTAGACCTGCACTCCGCTTGTAGGCGGCTTATGATACAGCTGAGTGGCGCTCTCGTACTCTAGGGGAACCGTCTCGTGGAAATTATTCTTGAAGAATCAAAAAATATACATGTAGAAAATGATTAGTGACTGCCCTGATTTGCTACAATGTATCAGTGAGATAAGATCTTAGTTCTTACCTTTTTGCTTAAATCCTTTTCCAATTTCTTAAGGACCGTGAGATAAAATTTGAAGAAGAAGCTGAGGGTCAGGGTCTGGCGGTATTCGACCATTCCTCCCGGAGCGCTGGGTGACAATGACATCTCTCTGGCCAGGAGTCGGGTAGCGTCCTGCAGGAGGAGCTCATTCCACTCTCTGTATGGAGGGAAAGTGGGGATCAATGGGGACCGATCACCATAGAGAAGCAATGAGAGCTCTGCTGACACCTGCTGGCGAAACATGAAAACTACATCTCCACATAAATTACAGGCACTGCTGTGACATATTCACTATTAGGGGTTAAAATGTTTCCCCCTATTCACGGTAGAAGGAATAGCATTCTGGTCAATGGGGATTCCCATCTGGGGGATTTGGATACAGTTTTCCCAAGTGAATTAATCCACAGAAAATGCGTACTCTTGTCTATGGGACTGTCAGAGATTCATTCATCGGGGAAGCAGGACCCCCATTCTCGAGATTGGTGGGGTCCTGTGACTTTATTCATTAAAGGGTACTAGACCCCATCGTAATATTCCCTATCCTGTGTATAAGGAGATCATTTAAACTTGGGGAAACCCCTTTAAGTTATCTTGTAATAATTCAAAGTAAAATTCTTAGTCTTATACTCCAGTTACATCCAGAGCTGCATTTAGGATTTTGCTTTTTATCGTAAAAAACAGATGGTGTCTTATCAGTACTGTGTAATCACATCATCCGAGTTCCCAGTTTGCATGCAGCTTTGGATGTGACTAGAGTAGATGAGTAATTTTACAGTTCTCAGACTTGTTGATTACCTCCCGCCTAACGCCGCGCAGGTGTCCTTAGCCATGACGGTGACGGGGGCCATGCCGCCATAGCTGAGCCAGATCCTCTCCACCCTGTGACTCTCCGCATGGAAGACGACCTTCATCCCGCTGGTGACGATGGCGATGTCGTCCTCTCTCCGCGACGCTTGTTTATAGGCCGAGAAATATTCCCACTGTCACATCAAAGAAAGAGTCAAGGTTGGACAATACTGTGAGGTCTGATTACACATCTCTCCAGGGGAAATACATAACACTGGTTGCAGATAGCACAGAGCACAGCAGTGTGAGGACACACCTCCATTGCACTTGGGGAAGCTACAATCCTAGAATATAAATCCTTCGATCACAGTGTTGCTGCTACTAACAACATACGCTGGCTGCAGTCTGTATGGTCACACCTGCTGACAGGTTCCCTTTTGTTATGAGTTACTTTTTGCAGATTGTACAGAATTTCAGAAATGACCC
>WNYA01001219.1:9780-55777 GCA_019512145.1 Engystomops pustulosus
GTAGTTATATTCTTGTACATAGGGGGCAGTATTATAGTAGTTATAGTACTATAGTATTATAGTAGTAGAACAACATGGAAGTTACATGAATGGTAATCGCACAGGACCGACCAAAAAATACAGCGGTAACGCGTTTCGGACTATAGTTTGTTAGTCCTTAATCAAGATGATTGTACTACCCCAATGTACAAGAATATAACTACTATAATACTTGCCCCTATGTACAAGAATATAACTACTATAATACTGCCCTCTATGTACAAGAATATAACTACTATAATACTGCCCTCTATGTACAAGAATATAACTACTATAATACTGCCCCCTATGTACAAGAATATAACTACTATATACATGCCCCCTATGTACAGAATGGTACCGCTGTACTTTTTGGTCGGTCCTGTGCGATTACCAGTCAGGTAACTTCCCATGTGTTCTACTTTGCGAATTTTTCCTCTGTTTTTAAAGGAGATGAGACATAAATTTTTGGACATGCTTTAACAGCGAGTCTTTTTCCTTTGGAATATATAGGAGTTGAATTTGAATGCTGGATTCCCTTCCTTTGCTTTTTTGCCATGTGTTGGTTTTCATTATAGTATTATATATCTGGTACATAGGAGGCAGTATGATAGTTTTTATATTCGTGTACATAGCGGGGACAGTATTGAGTAGGTATGATCAATTGACATAGGGGCAGTTATTTATAGTAGTTATTTTCCTGGCTAACATAGGGGCGCAGTATTATAGTAGTTATATCCTGTAATAGGGGCCGCAGTATTATAGTAGTTATATTCTACATGCGTACATAGGGGGTTTTCATGTAAATAGGAGTAGTATGACGTTCCGGTAGGTGATTTGTTTTATGAAGGGGGGCAGAGTATTATAGTAGTTTATATTTGTCACATAGGGGGCTTCAAGTAGTTATTAGTGAGCTAGGGCAGTAGTATATATAGTAGGCTAGTTTAGTTCATGGGGGCAGTATTATATTCGTATTCTTGTACATAGGGGGCCAGTATTATAGTGCTTATTCCTTTAATAGGGCAGGGCAGTGAGTTATAGTAGTTAGTATTCTGTACGTAGGGGGCAGTATTTTAGTAATTATAAGTCTTGTACCTAGGGGGCGGCAGTATTGGGCAGTAGTATATTGTTATATTCTTGTACGTAGGGGGCAGTATTTTAGTAATTATATTCTTGTACATAGGGGGCAGTATTATAGTAGTTATATCCTTGTACATACGATCAGTATTATAGTTGTTACATTCTTGTACATGGTTTAGGGTAACCACAACATCAGGAACTGTATTGCGGGGTCACAGCATTAGAAAGATTGAGAATCACTGGTCTAGGGTGAGATGGGAATCTCTGGTTACACAATCCTCTTATGTCCTGGACGTAGAAGAATCCGGTTTCTAAGGATTTGATGACTTCTGTTTACTTGGTGTTGGATTGTAATCAGATTATCTGACAATGTATTATATAAGCAATGAATATCTATGATGTTGGTAGTTTTCTATCTATAGCCGACTGTATGTTACTGACACGTTGCTTCACTTCTGCCTGTAAAGGAAAATTCCAATATTGATTTCATGACTATACTTTTTTAGGAGACAAAAGTAAAGGAGGTTTCCATGGGCGTCCCCCCTCATCTCTTTGTATTGAAGTAGAAGACAATCAATCACATCTTTCCACAGGGAAGGCAAATCACAGAGATAAAAGGAAATGTTCACGTGAGAAGCGGTTTACCCAGAAATCAAATCTTGATCAACATGTGAAAATTCAAAAAGGGAAGAAAACGTTTTCATGCACTGAATGTGGGAAATGTCTTAGTGCAAAAAAAAATTTTTTAAGACATCTGAGAATTCACACAGGGGAGAAGCCATTTCCATGTTCTGAATGTGGAAAATGTTTTAGGGAAAAAGCAAAGCTTTTTATACATCAGAGAACTCACACAGGGGAGAAGCCATTTTCATGTACAGAATGTGGAAAATGTTTTATGTACAAATCAGCTCTTGTTGAACATCAAATATTTCACACAGGGGAGAAGCCATTTTCATGTACAGAATGTGAAAAATCTTTTCGTAGTAAAATAGGTCTTATTCAGCATCAGAGAATCCACACAGGGGAAAAGCCATTTTCATGTACTGAATGTGGAAAAAGTTTTTCTAACAAAACAAATTGTATACAACATCAGAGAACTCACACAGGGGAGAAGCCATTTTCGTGTACAGAATGTGGAAAATGTTTTATGTACAAATCAATTCTTGTTGAACATCAAAGATTTCACATTGAGGAGAACCCATTTTCATGTACTGAATGTGAAAAATGTTTTCGTAGTAAATTAGGTCTTATTCAACATCAGAGAATCCACACAGGGGAGAAGCCATTTTCATGTACAGAATGTAGAAAATGTTTTAGGTGCAAATCAGCTCTTGTTAAACACCAAAGATTTCACACAGGAGAGTGAAAACAGTTTCCGTCAATTATCACGTCTTATTCATCATCAGAGAGTCCACGGGGGGGGACTTCTGCTCATTATCCTAAATGTAGGCAGGTGCTCGGGGCAATCATCATGAACGATGGTGTTTTAGGTATTTTTTGTAATTATTATAATAAATTATAATTTTATAAGTAAAAACCTTTTGGAGGTCTTTCTTTGCATGATATCTTCGTGTTTTGGATCCCTGTTTTAGAAAGCTTTCTCCTATCCTGTCAGTCGACTAGTGCCCTTTTTTTTTGCGTACTTTTTTGTTGCAGATGTCTCAAATCCACGAGGGCACAAGCCACGTGAGGGGCTTATGTCCGAGTGGACACTTCTATTGTGTTGGATTATGGTCTGTGCCAGCGTTTAGGGTCATCAACAACCCCAGGGCGATTATGACATATGAGGGTGCGGTCCTAGTGGGCAGCACTTGGCGTCGAGTGTTTAGCATGACAGCCTTGCGCGCTGGAGACCAGGTTTTCAAGTCGCAGGTATCAACATCTGACCAGAGAGTTTTAGGTTAATGTTCTTCTTTGTTTTCCGTGTTGGTTTTGGGTTCCCCTGAGGCCTCTTCCTCTCCTTTACCTACCACACTTCAAGAACTACTGGTATGCTGATTAGATTGTGATCCCCTGGGGGACATGTACCGATTTGGCAAACTAGCTCTGGTTAGAGGTGCGTAATCTGTGTGTCCTCAATAGATAAAAATTGGTATTAGTAAATGGAATATTTATCACAACGAACTCACAATTGACCATTTACCACGCACGGTAGGCCCCTTCTCCACTGAGCGTTTTTCACGCGCAGTTCTCGCTCAGCATTGACCAGGTATTTTTTGTAATTATTATAATAAATTATAATTTTATAAGTAAACCTTTTGGTAGGTCTTCTTTGCATGATAATATTTTTGTTTTGTGATACATGTTTTAGCTTTTCCTATCCGGGCAGGTGCAACTATTGCCTTTTTTTTTTTGCGACTTTTTGTTGCAGATGTCTCAAATCCACATGAGCACAAGCCACGTGAGAGGCTTATGTAC
Source organism: Engystomops pustulosus (assembly GCA_019512145.1). Lineage (NCBI taxonomy): Eukaryota > Metazoa > Chordata > Amphibia > Anura > Leptodactylidae > Engystomops > Engystomops pustulosus. Next base: position 13,297 of record WNYA01001219.1, read on the forward strand.
AGGAGTGGACACTTCTATAAATGTTGGATTAGGGGCTGTGGCCAGCATTTTAGGGACTCCAGTCACACCCCAGGGAGATGATGACATATGAGGGTGCGGTCATAATAGGGCAGCACAGTGGCTTAGTGGTTAATATGAGGGTGCGGTCATAATAGGGCAGCACAGTGGCTTAGTGGTTAGCATTACAGCCTTGCAGCGCTGGAGACCAGGGTTCAAGTCGCAGGTTCAACATCTGCAAAGAGTTTGTATGTTCTTTTGAGGTGACTGGAGCAGATACATGAGGAGACATGGTGACTACATGATCTCCTGTGATAATACATTGCTCCAAAATGGGAATGCAGTGGGACTGTCCCAGTTTTCCTTTGCAGGTGTTTTTTCCCACTGTGTCCCAGACATCTCCTCCGATTACCTTCTTCTAGTCCGGAAACATGCAGATTTGTAGCACACAGGTATTGGGATGTGGAGACGACGAAAGATTGCTGCTCCTACTACAGTTCTTGTCATTCAGTAGGTTTCTACAGGCTGGCCCCACCCCCTAATGTAGCCTGTGTGAGCAGAGACCCGGCCCACTGACCTCACTGAGGAACTCTGGGTAAGCAGAGCAGGAATTAGGCAAAGGAGAGAGCAGGGCAGCTTCCCAGGGCATTTCATAATCTAATGGTCTCCTACCCAAGAGACCTCTGTGGAGTCTGAAGACTGAACCCTTAACACTGCAGTTTTAGAGACAAAACAGAACAGAGATACAGCAGTGAACATGGGAGGGAGCGTGCAGCCACTGGAACAAATATCTGATTTTCCAGTCTTTCCCCGTCTTCCTTCATGACTAGTAAGTGTATCTTTAAGTTTTGCTTACTGTAGTGTATACACTATGTGCATGTATGTATATATGTAGATATGTAGTTGTATGTTTGAGTGAGAAGGTATTTATAGCAAGTCCTGCACACAATTGTTTTTTTTCCTCAGGTGTTACAGTTGTGTTTTCTGCTGCTGTCTCACAGCTTCATGTATTGTTATTGGATCATGATCACTGGTGAGGGTTCCTCAACTCTGTGTTTTTTTTTCAAAAATCTCTAACTATTTTTTCATTTTTCCAGCTGTGTGAGGGCCTATTTTCTGGGTAACAAATTATTCTTGTCAGTGATATCATTTATTATTCCATACCGTGTACTGGGAAGCTGGAAAAATATTTTAAACATGTTGAAATTGGTGAATAGGCATTTGTGTCACTTTCTTGTTCCTTATAGCCTAATAATCATGTTATCTTTAATCTATGGGTCAATAAGATTATTGAGATACCATACTTTTTTTCCCCCACATTAGATTTTATTTAGCAAATTTAGTAAAACGTAAGAAAAAATATCTATTGTTTTTGTATCACCATCTTCCAAGTGGCACAACATTTTTATTTTCTGGCTATGGAGGTGGTTGATGGTGTGCTTTTTGCGGAACATGTTGTACTTTGTGCCAGTATCATTCTGGAGTACATACCGTATATTTTTTTTATCACTTTTTATTACATTTTTGTGGGATTCTATAGTTAAAAATCATATTTTTTGGTGGATTTTTACGTTTTTTTTTTTATGGTGTTCATCGAGCAGGTTCAATAATAATCTTTTTTAATTCTATGGGTCGTTATGGACGCGGTGATGCTATATATGTGGGTTTTGTGTTATGATTTAGATTTTTTCCTGGTGCATGTTAGGCCCCTTCTCCACTGGCGTTTTTCACGCGCGAGTTCTGCGCGTGCATTTGACGCTCAGAACTCGCATTGCACTCTGTCCCATTGTATTCAATGGGTCTTTCTCCATTAGCGTGGTTTTTAACGCGCGTGCTTGCGTTCGTTTGCACGCGCGTCAAAATCGCAGCATGCTCTATTTTTGCGGGTCACGCGCGTTTTTCACGCCCCATTCAAGTCTATGGAGATGCATCAAGAACGCATTGCACTCGCAATCATTGCAAGTGCAATGCGAGTGCAATGCGTTTTAAACGTAAGGGTTGCTAGGTGACCAGAATAACATTATTTCCCCTGCTCGCGAACGATCATTTAATTAATAAAACACAGTGAAGAACAGTGAAGAATAGAATAAAAACAGTGAACACAGTGAACACAGGATCATTTAAGATAAAAACACAGTGCAGAACACAGTGCAGAATATATATGTGTGAAGAATACATTGCAGATGTATTTAAACATCTGCAATGTGTTCTTCACACACATATATATTGTTCTTCACATGCTATTTTGTTCGCGGCGTTCCGCGCGTATCTCCCGACAAGTAAGCAGATGTGCCGAACATCTGTAATCTATTCTGCACTGTGTTTTGCACTGTGTTTTTATCTTAAATGATCCTGTGTTCACTGTGTACAATGATTTTATTCTATTCTTCACTGTTCTTCACATCTGCTAAATTGTCGGGAGATAATATACGCGCGGAACAGTGAAGAATAGATCGCAGATGTTTGCAAATTATCAGAAGACATTATTTTTCAATTAAATAACACATTTTAATCCCAAACCATGGTCCCTTTGAAAACTGCTCGAGTCTCCCATTGAAACGCGCGTCAAAAATGCGCCGAAAACGCAAAAACAACGCTAACAACACGCGCGTGAAAAACGCAAAAACGCAAATTACTCCAAGGAAAAATGGAACAAAAACGCAGCCAAAACGTCAGTTTTTCACGCATTGCACCCTGACGTGAAACGCAACGCTAGTGTGCAAGAGGCCTTAGTTTATAAGCATTCCTCTTCATTGTTGGAAGTGTAAGCAGCTGTGTTAACATTTTCACAGCTGCTTACCTTTCCAGCAATGAAGAAAAATGCATTCAAATCCAGCAAAACGAATGGTAAACATGTAAAACGCAGGCATTTCTGCAATGCGTTTAAAAATTCATCTTAAACGCCACGTGTGACCGCACCATTAGTGAAAAGTGATACAGAATATCTGGAAAATAATGAGACATAAGGCAACTCTGGTACAGACAAAGGTGCACATTAGAGAAACGACAGCAAAGGTCACAAAAAGGAAAGAAAAAAAAGCAAGCAGAAATAAAGATACATGTCCCCCAATGTTTCTATGAAAATCTGTTGCATACAATCGTCTTATTGTAAATAATCACAAGGCAGAAGTCTGTTGGTCACAAAAACAGGATTGAGGTCAATAACAGAACCGGGGTAACAACAGGAAATTGTAATACAAGCACAAAGCATCAGGAACAAAGCTTTCTCTAGGGCACAGGGCACAAGGCACGAAGATCGGGCAGGGTGAGCAGGAAGAGGCTGGCTTATCAAGGATTCAGGAAATGGCCAGCACCAATCAATGGTGCGCTGGCTCTTTAAATCTTTGGGTGCCTGAGCTCACGCACTAGGAGGCACGGACATCCATACCACACCGCCGAAGCAGGAACAAGGACAAGTGAGTTAGACCACTGGATCGCTCGGACGTGGAAGAAGCACGGGTGAGCCCGTGACCCAAGACATGGGTGGCATGTCTGCTGTTTTTTTATTTTAATTCAATTGACACGGGTCAGGGGTAGTGTGTCCACTGAACCACCAGTTCGCTCCACAGGCACGACTTTGTCCACGGTGGTGGCCAAGGCGAGGTACAGAATCATGAGGCAAGACAGAGTTGTGAACAGCCAGCAGGTCAGGACAGGCAGCACAGGATCAGAGTCGGGGACGTAGCAGGAGGTCAAGGCAGGCGGAAAAGATTCAGAGTCAGGAACAGAAATTGAGGTCACAACGGGAAATCACAATAATCACAGGGAACACAGAAGACAAGCTTCCTCCAAGGCACGAGGCACAAAGATTCGGCGGGGGACACGTGAAGGGGATGGGAATTTATCAGGGCCGGCCAGCGACAATTATCGACGTGCTGGTCCTTTAAATCTTTCCTAGCCGGCGTGCGCGCCCTAGGAGATGGGGACGCGTGCCAGAGAGCAGGGACCGCCGCTGGAGCCAGGGATGGTGAGCAGAACTGCAGGCTGGCTCCGGGGGCATGGGGAGGCACACGGGTGCGCCTGTGACCCGGGATATCAATTTTTATGTGATTCTTTGTAGGGATAAATAGAATGTTAATTGTCAGGGTTGTGTTGTCATATATTCATTACCCCACCCGTTGTTGTTTGATTTGAAGTAATACATTTACTTTTGAACATAATTTTCAATTAAATTTTTTGACAACCAGAGATCATGCTCTCTCCCACTTCTGCATTAAAAAGTTCAGTGAGGCCGTCAAAAAGTGGACCATGAAGCAGCCTATCACAAGGCCCATTCCCTCCGGTCTAGAATTTAAAAGTTTTTTCAATTTATCAATCCATTTTCCCCCTTTCCTGCGCTGCTACAGCCAGACAGAAGACAGAACCGTGTGGTTGCCAGAGCACAGAAGGTTTTTTTTGTTTATGGCTGGTGGTGAACTTGAAAATTACTTGGGGCAAGTCAGATGAATTATGCCTGGCTCAGAGGCTGTAGGTCAAGATAAAAATGATAACGGGCAACGAAGATGAATTATGATCAGATTCATTGTGACAGGGTGGGGTGAATTATAACTGGGGGATGCAGATAAGATGAGTTGGAACGATCGCAGTCGAGGAGGCTGCTGGTCAGTAATATAACTGGGAGCTGGTGATCACTGGGGGCAGCTGGACAGTATAATAATTAAGGTGGGGCTACTGAACTCTGTATTATATAATAAGTGAGGCCGCTGAACTTAAAAATATTAAAACGGCTATGTTATATATTATATAATAGGGGCACATATGGATTGGTGAGGGGGTGCTACATTAATGACAGGGTGCAGTGTTACATATGAATTAATAGGGGCACGGCATATTAATGAATATTGCAGTGTCACTGTACAAAGAATATAAATAGAGGACGTTGTTAGTGTATAAAAATTTCCGGTCAGGAAGATCTTCCTTAGCACCTCTATCTCTAAAGTGACATTTCTCCTCTTGAAAGCCTGGCCGGTGTAACTGGTGGTCGAGGAGAGGAATGGTGAACCTCGACTCCAAGCATTCCCAAATGTCTGACCTGTGTCCTGCTAAGGGGTATGTGTAGGCTGTGGATCATCAGTACTTGGGGCTGCTGAACACTTGGGCCATGGGGCCACTGACTGCCCGAGCTTGATTAGAGGGGAGAACTCCTCAATGGTAGATTGTCCCTCACCCTTCACAACATCAACATCAGGGCTCTCTGTGTTACCAGCAATATCTCTGAGTTATTAGCAATATCAGACTTTTACACAACATTATCAGCATTGATCCCTTGTACAGCACAGTCCTGAATGTTTAGCTCAGCTGCCCTTTGTGCAGCACAATCTTGCTCAGATACAATCTGAGGTGCTACAGTGTTACCTTCTGGTTCAGGTGTGAGTCCAAAGTCCTCCCGAAGTGCGCTGCCACCTGGCACTTGTGGTTTCTGTGCTGCCACTTCATTGCTGTTATCAGATAAGAGTCCACTTACAGCTGGGACTTATATCTTATCAGGGGCTGCTGAGATTTGTAGTACCTTATCCAGGGCTACTGCGACTTATGGTCCCTCACTAGGGGCTGCTGCAGGACTTGGCTGTTGTTGCCTTTTCTTGTACACTTCTCCCTCCTCAAATGGCAGAGCTGCTGGCTGTTGTATGGGTTGTACATTGGACTGGATGTTGAAGTCATGTTTCTTTAAAACCTCTGCTGGTTTTGGAAAATTTCTCCCACTGGTATCTTTAAAACCTCCGCTTGTTTCGGAAAGTTTCTCCCACTGGTCCCATTTGCCCACTGGTTTCCATCTCCTGCACAATGTCAGCCAGTTAGTATCCAAGACGCTTCCCAGGATTTGCTGCCTTTAGTTTTACATGTAGTCTATTTGATTTTGCAGGTACAGGTGCAGGCACCTCCTGGTATCTGACAAGCCAACTGGAGCTCAGGTGGTTGCTCTGGGGGTTGCAGCTTGATGCTGGGGTGTTGTTCCGGCCTGCTTATAGTACTGGACCCTGTAGGTACACCATGGCTGCTCTTTCCTGGAACCAGACCCTGTGACTTTGGCTCAAAAGCCTGAGATTCTTGATGTATTTCGACTGCTGTTACTGTTCGGGGGTCACAATCTACTGTTGGGTGGTTGGACACCGGATGTCTTGCAAACACAATATTGTTACCAGCTTTGGTTGCATGGCTACCCTTGGTCTCCTTCACAACCTACATATCCCCAGATTTTGTGCTCTCAGAGGGTCAAACAACATGCTGTCTCAAATGCCTCATTATCATAAGCAAGTGGCAAAGCAGGAACATTAATAATAGTGCCAGTGCAGGAGAGGGATGGATTATACACAGGAGGGCAATCTCACCATACATGGAGCATGTTGTCTTCAGCATTTCCACATCGCCAGAATGTGGAAGAAACCTCAGGGAACTTAGAAACCTATTTTACTTAGTTGTGGTACATTGGGTAATTTATATAAAACAGGAAACAGACCTATATACATATGTATGCATTAAGAATTATATACACATTATATAGCTATTATGCTGTAGGGTCATATAGGACAACCGCCTTAGCTGCACATGATTGTTGAGGTTATAAGGAACGTAGCAAAAACAACCTGTAACATAAAGTGGGGCCATTTAGCATTAAAAACAGAGGAAAGTCGTCATTGCGTACTGAAGCTGGACGGCCATGCTGAATATCCGGAATGTTGTTGACTCAGAGCTGACAGAGCTGTAATGCCCAGTCTTAAGCCTTTTAGGGCTGTGTCACAAGATCAGCCTTTAAAAGAAGAGGAGATCCCTGCTGAGGGGTATACACTAGTAGGTCATCGCCTGATTACAATCCTTCATCCTGGGTGATAGATTGTCATTAAAGGAAATCAAACCTTATTAAATATCACCTCCGCTTCTCTCACCGTGATCCCGGCGGCTGTCCGTGGCAGGTCTATAAAGTTATAAATTACCAGCCACGAGTGCGGGAATCTTAAGAGAGTTGTTCTTTAACAAGGGAGACGCCTACTCCTCAGTATTTCTATAGCAACTCGAGCACAGGGCCGGTTGACAGCACTGGGGCATACCTGGGCAATCCGGGGCGCAGAGTGATGTAGGGGGGGGGGGGGGGGGGGGGGGGGGCACATAAAGGCTGTTACCTAAGGAAATCCATGGGGGTGTGCATCATTGAATTTATGGGGGGTGAGGTGTAGTATCTAATTGAATCCATGGTAGTGAGGGGGGGCGTATCAATGAATCATGCAAGTGAGGGGGGGGGGGGCTTTTATCTAATGAAAGTAAATAGGGGAGCGAGGGGGATCTTAATTAAAAAAACCATAAGATTGCCTACTGAACCTGGCAGCCAACCCGTGAAGGCACATGAGAAGCTTCATATTGGGGCAGTGTTATATGTAATATATACACCATGTCTGCGGTATTGTGCTCACAGGGGAGTATCATGAGAAGGACATGGTGACTACATGATGTCTTGTGGTAATGAATGATCCTATATATGGTATATCAGACATGTTGCCGCAGTTATGAGTTGACTGGGAGCGGAGGAATTACATGAGGAGGACCTGGTGGACACATGATGTCCTGTGGTAATAATTCCCTATTATGATATTAATCAGCCATGTCTGCAGGGGTAGGAGGTTGACTGGAGGAGCTGACATGAGGAGACATGGTGGAACACATGATGTCCTGTGGTAAATAATCCTCCTATATTAGATCATCAGCCATGTCTGCAGTGTGTATGGTGTGACTGGAAGGCAGATACATGAGGAGATACCTGGTGGACACATGATGTCCTTGATGGGTAGGGGTATAACTTCGTCCTATATATGAATATACAGACCTGTCTGACAGTGTAGTGAGGGTGACATGGGAGCATACATGAGGAGATGGTGGGTTGATACATGATTCCTGTGGTAGATAACCTCCTATAATATGATGATATCAGCCATGTCTGCAGTGTGTGAGGTTGGACTGGTGGCAGATACATGAGGAGACATTGGTTGACTACATGATGTCCTGTGGAATAATTCTCCTAATAGAGATATCAGGCCATATCTGCCAGTGTTATGGTGACTGGAGAGCAGATACATGAGGGAGACAGGTGGTGACTACATGATGTCCTGGGGGTAATAATTCTCCTATATATGATATATCAGCCATGTCTGCAGTGTTGAGGTGACTGGAGCAGATACATGAGGAGAAATGGTGGATAACATGATGTCCTGGGGTAATAATTCTCCTATATATATATATCAGCCATGTCTGCCAGTGTGTGATGTGACGAGCAGATAATGAGGAGACATGGTGACTACATGATGTCTGTGGTAATATCCCTCATATATATGATATATATCAGACATGTCTGCAGTGTGTAGGTTGACTGGGAGCAGAGTACATGAGGAGACATGGTGACTACATGATTGGTCTGTGGAATAATTCTCCTATAATGATATATCAGCTGTCTGCAGTGTTGAGGGTGACTGAGGCAGAAGATACATGAGGAGACATGGTGACTACATGATGTCATGGTAATAATTCCTATATATGATATATCAGCCATGTCTGCAGTGTATGAGGGTGACTAGACAGATACATGAGGAGACATGGTGACTACATGATCTCCTGGGTAATACTTCTTCCTAGTATGATTATATAGACATTTGTCTGCAGTGTGTGAGGTGACCCTGGAGGAGATACATTGAGGAGACATGGTGAACATGATGTCCTGTGGTATAATTCTCCATATGATTATCAGCCCATGTCTGCAGTGTTGAGGTGACTGGAGCAGATACATGAGGAGACCATGGTGACTACATGATCTCCTGTGGTAATACTTCTCTATGTATTGATTATCAGCCATGTCTGCAGTGTTTGAGGTGATGGAGATTACATGAGGAGACATGGGGACTACATGATGTCCTGTGGTAAAATTCTCCATATATGATATATCAGCCAGTCTGCAGTGTGTGTTGAGGTGACTGGAGAGGCAGATGACATGAGGGACCATGGTGGACTACATGATCTCCTTGTGGTAATAATATTCCTATAATGTTATATCAAGAATGTCTGCAGTGTGTTGAGGTGACTGGAGCAGATAATGAGGAGGAAATGGTGCTACCATGATTCCTGGGTATAATAATCTCATATTGTTTTATCAGACATGTCTGCAGTGTATGAGGTGACTGGACAGAGTAAATGAGAGGAGACATGGTGACTACCATGATGTCATGTGGTAATAATTCTCCTATATAGATATATCAAGCCGATTCTGGCAGTGTAGTGAGGTGATCGTGAGTGCAGATACATGAGAGACATGGTTGGACTTACATGATGCATGGGGTTATAATTCTGTACTATACGATTGAGATAAATTTTTATAATTTAATTCTTGAAAGCAGCAAGAAACAAAATCTTTATCTGTTAAGATTAGTGCTTTCTGCCATTGTTCAAGATAAAATGATTTGTTTAGCTCATGTTTCCGTGGTTTGGCAAATTAATTTAGAGTGTCCCTATAACGTCTTTTGTAAAAAAAAAAAAAAAAAAAACATTTACAAACAAAACACAGGAAAACAAGGCAAAAGCAACGAAAACCAAAATCAGATCCGAAAAACATTCCAAAACTAATCTTGCAAACAGCATGCAACCTGGATCGTCTGCCTGGGGTTGTACTCATTGGTCCAACGATTTGCGATCTAGCACCTTCCACATTTCTGACGACTCCACTCCCTACGCCCTCTACACTTTGGCCCTCTCCAAGGAGGTCTTAGAGGGGGGCTACCCGCTCCCCAGTTCTCATTGAGGAACCGAGCTATGTTATCTGCACACCGGAGGGTGGAAACACATCCTAGAGAACGAGGGTATTGTGGTTGGAGATGCTTCATGCCTCAGCGACCAACAATGGGTGCAAATACAAGGCGCGACTTTAACCCTTATACCAGAGCTTCTGAATGGATGATGCGATTGAATTTTGATTACTGCTCCATCTTGAATATGAATAATATTCTCCAATTTCAGTGCAGTTGGAATTTTTCCCACTTCCAAGGACATGGCATGGAATATATATAGCGTTAATATGACAGTGCATTTGGTTACACACAGACCTCGCACAGATCTTTACTGGAAAAATAAAAAAGTTATAGATTTGAAGGTGGGGAAGGAAAAATGAAAATGCAAAACCAAAAAAGAGCCAGTCTAACCCCTTCCGCTCCGCGGCGGATATATCCGCCCGGAGCGCAGTGACTTAGCGCTCAGTGGCGGATATATCCGCCACGGCTCCTATGCCGGCTCGCTCGATCAGAGCCGAACCGCATCGGGAACGAAACAAGGGGTGCCGGCTGTAACTAATAGCCGGGCACCCCAGTGTAAACCCGCGATCGGAGTTGTCTCGATCGCGGGTGCTTAACGTTAGATGCCGCGGTCAGCGCGAACGCGGCATCTAACACGACTGGGGGGTTCTTTCCCACGATATCGGCCCCCCCGAACGTTTCGGGGGGGCGCCGATCGTTGCTATAGTAAATCTGGGGTCCGATCTGTGACCCGCAGTTCTATCAAGAATGGCCAGTAAGATGGCCTCGTGTGATTATACGTCACTGGGGCAAAGGTGCCAGCCTATCAAGTGCCATAGGCTGGACATCGATTACATCGCTGCAATACAGAGTATTGCAGAATATTATCATGAGAAGCAATCGAAGATTGCTTACTTCTGTTCCATGGTATAAAGTGAAAAAGATAAAAAAAAAAGTACTTCAATAAAAAATAAGTCATAATCACTAAAAAAAAAATGCCCCAAACCCCCCAAAAACTATAAAGAGAACACATACTACGCACTAAAAAAAAATGTCTAAGTCATAAGCAACAAACCCCACCATATATACGTACCCACCGCGTCCGGAACATCCCCCGTAGAATAAAAGTAAATCATATAGTGAACCCAACGATAAACGCTCCAGTCGTAAAAAAAAACTGTGTATACAACCCATCCAAAAATTATGGATGTTTGACTTCTGTCAAATCCGCCACAAAAATGACTGAAAGCGACCTAAAAGAAACATATGTCTCAGACAGGATGATACTGGTGCAAAGTACAAATGTCCCGCAAAAAACACAATGCCATCAACCAGCTCCGGTAGCCAAAAAGTGAATACAAGTTTATGGGCCCTTGGAAGAGGCAATAAAAAAGTTATAAGATTTTGCCCCACATTAGGTTTTGATTTTGACCATTGAGTAAAACGTAAGAAATATATATGCATGGTTTCGCTGGTAATCCCCTATGCGTTCACCCATAGAAATAGAGAACATGACTATAGTCGTATACGGTGACACCACAAGAACAAGAAAGGTCCAAAAATCCAGTAAGGATTGAGATTTGCGTACTCATCGACGCTCGCAAAAAGTATCTAAATGTGCAACAATAGGTGCAGACCTACTACCCCAACCCCCAAACCTGGGTAATCATGAGGGAAAACGCAGTCTCATCCCGCAAAACAAAAAGTGCCGTACATAGGCCCCAATAACCGAAAAGGAAATTTTTCGAATTAACCTTCAAAATGTGCCAATGAGGAAACTATAATTCCTGGCCGCTGCAGCGCCCTCCTGTACCTTCTGCGCCGCTCGCTGTGCCCCCACAAAACACCCAGTAACGCCACACCAGGGGAGGTCTATTGCTATCATCAGGGAATATTGTCGAAACAATTGTACTGGTTGGCGGTTCTCCTCTTTTTATATTTTGCGAAATGTGTAAATTGTGTTGCCAATATGACGTTATAGGAAAATGACAGGATTCTCTAACATTTCAATTTCACCTCTCATCATTTGATTCATTACATGAAATCTCAAGGGTTAGGAATCTCGTCGCCTAAAAAGCTGTTTGCTGATAGCTTGAGGGGTGCAGTAATAATGGGTTTGGTTATAATGGGGGTTTGATGCTTAATATGTAAAATTTCATCAAAACTGTAGTTTCATCCCAGATAGTCAATCTGAAAATCCGGAAAAGCGATATTCTTGTCATGCCGCGTGACGGTCCAAAATAAATTATCCCAGATTTTCAGAAAAGTTATGAAAAGAGTATGACTGACAAATGGGAAAGTTATTCTGCAACTTATTTAGATGGTAAATTTAGCTCCTGGAAACGTGGATGTTTAGGAACATTTCGGCGAAAATATGGCAAAATTTTCAAAAAATTCCTCACATTTTCTTTTTTTTGTAAATAAACCAAAACTTATCTGGCACAAAATTTACACTAAAATGGAAGTACAACATGTGGGGGAAAAAACAGTCTCGAATCGTGTTGATAAGTAAACCGAGTGTTCAAAAGTTTATAACCAATAAAGCGAAGCAAAGTCGAATCCAAAAATCAGGCTGAGACCAGTTAAGCGGCTTAAAATGGCTGCGTCTTAGGGGTTACGGGTCTTCTAATAAGCTCGTCTGACCGTAGTCTGTGTATATTCAAGCAGCAAAACTGTAGTTGTGTGAGATAAACCGGATCAAAGATATCAACAAAGGAAACTAATTCTCCGATATATATGATATATCAGCCATGTCTGCAGTGTGTGATGGGTGACTGGAGCAGATACATGAGGAGAACTGGTGACACATGATGTCCTGTGGATATAATTCTCCTATATATGATAATATACAGACATGTCTGCAAGGTATGAGGGTGACTGGAGAGATACATGAGGAGACAGGGGACTACATGATGTCCTGTGGTAATAATTCTATATATATGATATATCAGCCATGTCTGCAGTGTGTGAGGACTGGTGCAGATAATGAGGAGACATGGTGGTATACAGATGTCCTGTGGTAATAATCCTCTATATATGATGATATCAGCCATAGTCTGCAGTGTGCGGGTGGATGGAGCAGATACATGAGGAGACATGGGCGGACTACATGATGTCCTGGGGTAATAATTCTCCTATATATGATATATCAGTTCATGCAGTGTATGAGGTGACTGGGAGCAGATACATGGGAGACATGGTGAATACATGAGTCCTGTGGTAATAATTCTCCTAATATGATATCTATAGCCCATGTCTGCAGTGTATGAGGTAACTGAGCAGATAATGAGGAGACATGGTGACTACATGAGTCCTGTGGTAATAATCCCTCTATATATGATATCAGCATGTCTGCAGTGTTGAGGTGACTGGAGTAGATACATGGGAGACATGGTTGACTACATGAGTCCTGTGGGTACATAACTCTCCTAAATTGTATTCAGGGCATGTCTGCCAGTGTGTGAGGTGACCGGAGCAGATACATGCGGAGACATGGTTGACATCATGATGTCAGTTGTAATAATTCCCCTATATATGAATATATCAGACATGTCTGCAGTGTAGAGGTGACTGAGGAGCAGATACATGAGGGACTTGTGACTACATGATTCTGTGGTAATATATTCTCCTATATATGTATATCAGACATGTCTGCAGTGTATGAGGGTGACTGGAGCAGATACATGAGGAGACATTGTGACTACATGATGTCATGTGGTAACAATTCTCCTATCAGTATGATATATCAGACCATGTCTGCAGTTTTGTGGAGGTACGGACGAAGACAGATACATGGGAGACATGGTGACTACATGATGTCCTGTTGGTATATTTCTCCTACTAATGGTCTATCAGACATGTCGCAGTGTGTGAGGTGAGGATGTGCAGATACATGAGGAGACATGGTGACTACATGATGTCGTTGGTATAATAATTCTCTCTATAGATGATTTATCAGCCATGTCTGCAGTGTATGAGGTGACTGAGTGCAGATACATGAGGAGAACATGGTGGACTACATGATGTCCTGTGGTTAATATTCTTCTATATTGGTAATCAGATCGTCTGCAGTGTTGTGAGGGTAACTGGAGGAGCAGATACCGGGGACATGGTGACTAATGAGTCCTGTGGTAATAATCTCCTATATATGTATATCAGCATGTCTGCAGTGTATGAGGTGATGAGCAGATACATGAGGAGTCCATGGTGACTACATGATATCTGTGGTAATATTCTCCTAATATATGATATATAGCAAGGTCTGCAGTGTGATGAGGTGACGGAGCAGAACATGAGGGAGCCATGGTGACTACATGATACACTGTGGTATAATTCTCCTATATATGATATATAAGCCTGATATCTGCAGTTGTATGAGGTGATGTGGTGCAGATACATGAGAGACATGGTGACGAATGATGTCCTGTGGTAACTAATGTCATCCTTATATGGTTATATCAGCCATGTGTCTGCAGTGTCTGAGGTGTTCACTGAGCGATAATGAGGGACATGGTTGACTACAATGATGTCCATGTGGTAATAATTCCATTATATTAAGGATATATCAGCCTGTTCTACAGGTGTTATGGGTGTACTAGGCAGATCATGAGGAGCATGGTGTACTACATGATATCCTGTGGTTAATATTCTCTATTATGATTTAATAGCCATGTCTGCAGGATGAGGTGGACTGAGGCCAGATACATTTGAGGAGACGATGGTGACTTTACAATGATGTCCTGTGGTACATATCTCCTTCATATAATATGATTTATCAGCCATGTCTGCAGTGTCATGAGGTGACTGGGAGCAGATAATGAGGAGACCATGGTGACTAATGATGTTCCCTGTGGTATATACATTTCCTATGTATGATATAATGCCATGATCTGCCAGTGGGAGGTGACTGGAGCAGATACATGAGGAGGACATGGTGGACTACATGTAGTCCTGTGTGTGGTAATAATTTCTCTCTGAGATATATCAGCCCATGTCTGCAGTGTATGAGGTGACTGGGAGCAGATACATGAGGAGCCTGGTGACTACATGATCTCCTGTGGTATTAATTAATTCTCCTATATGTATATCAGCATGTCTGCAGTGTATGAGGGGATGGGCAGATAATGAGGACGAACATGGTGATTAACATGATGTCCGCGTCGGTACTATTCTCCTATATGTGATATCAGACATGCCTGCCCAGTGGTGAGGGAATGGAGCCAGATCAGAGCGTTAGGGACCTGGTTGACTACATGATCTCTCTGTGGTACTAATTCTCCTATTAGTGATATATCAGCCATGTTGCAGTGTGATGAGGGACTTGGTGCAGATACATGAGGAGGACCATGAGTGACTTCATGATATCCTGTGGTAATAATTCTCCTATATATGACTAATCAGTAATGTCTGAGTGTATGAGGAGTGTGACGGGAGCAGAGAAATAATGGACATGGACATGATGTCCTGTCGGTAATGTAATTCCCCCTATGTATATGATACATCAGCCTTTTTGCACACATGTTTTTCCACTTGTGTCCAGATCCGGCTCCTCCATAATTTGTAGTTCTAGCACGGAAACATGACAGATTTGGTGTAAACACACAGTTGGGACGTGGAGGCGAGGAAAGAGTGCCTGTCTACTACAGTTCTTGTCATTCAGCAAGTTTCTACAGGCTGGCCCCACCCCCTAATGTAAGAATTAGTAGTGAGCAGAGACCCGGCCCCACTGACTTACTGAGGAACTCTGGGTAAGAACAGCAGGAATTAGGCAAACGGGGAGAGAGCAGGCAGCTCCCAGGGCATTAATAATCTAATGTCTGCTACTCAAGCGCCATCGGTGGAGTCAGTGTATTAGAGACATAAACAGTAACATTGCTGTTACAGACCCCCCTCTCTAAGTACGTTTCACACAAGTTGGGTTAAGGACAGGATACAGCAGTCGTATAGGAGGGTGGGGGAGGGAAGCCTGAAGCCAATGGAACAAATAACTGCTGATGTTCTTCTATGACTAGTAAGTGTATCTTTAAGTTTGCATACTGTAGTTGTTAACACTGTGTTGTAATTATGTGGATACGTGTTGTATGTTGTAAAGTGAGAGGTGTTATATCGTAGCCTCTTCTGCGGCCTGTCTCAACTCCATGTGTGTTATTGGGCTTATGAGCACGCGTGAGGATTTATCAGCACCGGTCGGGCCGAATGACCTATGAGGAAAACTCAGACATGTTCCTGACCTATCATGTTTTGGGGGTCAACCATCCCAGAGAAAGTCAATGGGGCGATAATAAATAAAAAGATGCATGTGGTTGTATTAGCTGTTGGCCATTTTTGTGGTGGTTCTGGAAAATATCACATGACCTTAAGGCTGGCCCGTCACTTCCTATATATGATATATCAGTCATGTCTGCAGTGTATGAGGTGACTGGTGCAGATACATACCTCCCAACATTTGGGAAAAGGAAAGAGGGACAAAATGGCGGCACGCTTAGCGTGCCGCGGCGATCCCCCTAAGCCACACCCCCAATCACTCCCTGGCCACGCCCCAAATTTTAGCCATATTAAAAATAATAAAAATCATAATTTAAAAAAAAAAAAAATTATCCTCATTGGGATTTGAACCCAGAACCTGCAGTGTCCATGTACAATAATAACACAGCGCCTCAACCCACTGAGCTATAACCTCAGTAATTAATAAGTGGAGAATTTTGGTAACTAAGAACTATATACTGCCTTGGTATATAGGGAGGGATCTTCTCAGATTATTGTAATTATTGAGACTATTATTATTATTATTATTATTATTATTATTGAGATGATTATTATTATTTTTACCATTATTAATAATCATCTCCATAATAATAAAATTTATAATAATAATAATAATAATAGTCTCAATAATTACAATAATAACCTCTGAGAAGATCCCTCTCTATATATCAGTGCATTAGTCTGTGTCACAGTGTAAATGGCAGATAACATGTCTTACTTACCAGAAATCCTCAGCTCTGTATCACTGGGCTTATAGCTCAGTTAGTTAAGCTCCTGTCTATGGTGCAGAGGGTCCCAGGTTCGAATCTCAGCCTGGCCAAAACTTTATTTAATTTAATTATATAAAGAGCTTGTGTCTGGGAAAGACCTGGAGACCATATATGGACAGATGCTGATCTGAGCTGATGACGTGGTCCCTGCTCTCTCCACTAAGCCGACACTTCTCTGAAAAGGATTCCCTGCCCGATGTCTGCTCTGGGGAACCCTAGGAGATGCAGTGACCATATATGGACAGATCTGAAGCTGATGACGTGGTCCCTGCTCTGCGCTAAGCCCGACACTTCTCTGAAAAGGATTCCCTGCCCGATGTCTGTAGAAGCCATTCTGTACTGTGAGTTCAGACTTTCAAAGTATTTACTATGGGGACACAGCGCCGGGACACAGCGGGACCTGGGGGGGAAATCCGTGACAATATCATAGCTGCCCGTGACGCGGGGCAGGGGTACGAAAAACGGGAAAGTCCCGTCAAAATCGGGACGGTTGGGAGCTATGCAGATACATGAGGAGACATGGTGACTACATGATGTCCCGTGGTAATAATTCTCCTATATATGATATATCAGCCATGTCTGCAGTGTGTGAGGTAACTGGAGCAGATACATGAGGAGACATGGTGACTACATGATCTCCTGTGGTAATACTTCTCCTATGTATGATTTATCAGCCATGTCTGCAGTGTGTGAGGTGACTGGAGCAGATAAATGAGGAGACATGGTGACTACATGATGTCCTGGGGTAATAATTCTCCTATATGTGATATATCAGACATGTCTGCAGTGTATGAGGTGACTGGAGCAGATACGTGAGGAGACATGGTGACTACATGATCTCATGTGGTAATAATTCTCCTATATATGATATATCAGCCATGTCTGCAGTGTGTGAGGTGACTGGTGCAGATACATGAGGAGACATGGTGACTACATGATGTCCTGGGGTAATAATTCTCCTATATATGATATATCAGTCATGTCTGCAGTGTATGAGGTGACTGGGAGCAGATACATGAGGAGACATGGTGACTACATGATGTCCTGTGGTAATAATTCTCCTATATATGATATATCAGCCATGTCTGCAGTGTATGAGGAGACTGAGAGCAGATACATGAGGAGACATGGTGACTACATGATGTCCTGTGGTAATAATTCTCCTATATGTGATATATCAGACATGTCTGCAGTGTATGAGGTGACTGGGAGCAGATACATGAGGAGACATGGTGACTACATGATGTCCTGTGGTAATAATTCTCCTATATGTGATATATCAGACATGTCTGCAGTGTATGAGGTGACTGGAGGAGATACATGAGGAGACATGGTGACTACATGATGTCCTGGGGTAATAATTCCTTCAATATCTTTCAAGTCCCTTCTCCTAATCCTGACATATGCCGATATACAACACAGGTATTGGGATGTGGAGGCAGAGCACATCTGCTGCTCAGTGCTAACTTGCCTTCAGTAAGGTGCTACATATCGTCCCATCATCTCGTCTACAGGCTGCACCACCCCCTAATGTAGACTGTGTCAGAAGAGGCCCTGCCCACCGGCCTCACTGAGGAACTCTGGGTAAGTAGGGCTGGAACTAGGGAAAGGAGGAGGGAGCCAGGCAGTTTCCCAAGGCCTTTCATTCCCTACTCAAGAGCCTTCTGTGGAGTCACATTGTTCTGTGCAGCTTTAGAGACCAGCAGCCTGCATCACAGAGAGACTACCTCAAAAGCAAAACAAGATACACTTCTTCCTAAAAACACCCCCTCCCCCAGCTGCTGTTCACACAAGCCGGACACTGATACAGCAGTCAGTATGGGAGGGCTGGAGAAGGAGCCTGCAGCCCCTGTAATAAATATCTGCTAAATATCTGCTGATTTTCTAGTCTTTCCCTGTCTTCCTTCATGACTAGTAAGTGTATCTTTAAGTTTTGCATACTGTAGTTTTTGTACACTGTGTGTTGTATATATGTGGATACGTAGTTGTATGTTTGTAAGAAGGTTTTTATATCTGTCTCCCAGCTCCATGTGTTGTTATGGGCTTATGATCACTAGTGAGGATTCCTCAGCACCATGTCCCAGCTTAATTCCCATGAGGAAAAAACTCAGAGCATGTCCTGTCCTAATCCATGTTTGTGGCTCACACAGTCCCACAGTAAATGGTACTGTAAAAAGAAAACTAATTGCACTTGGTTGCATTAGGTTTTCTGGCTGTGTTTGTGGTTGGTTACTGGGAAACAATCATATGACCTTAACCCCTTACAATGCCCAAGTCTGACCTAGACTCTAAGGTTTGCCTTTCAGACCACCTGAAAAAATTGCTGGAAGGATGTTGAGGATGCTCGGATATTGACCCACTGAAGCCTCAACTCCAAAGTTGTGGACCTTTTCCCCATTAATATCTTGCTACATTTTTATCATGGCTCTATTGAGACGCTTTATTTTTTTTTTTAGTTTCTCCCGATCTGATCCTTGTTTACGCTTGAAATCAGGAAAGTGCACCACATATTTTGCATTGTGCACATGCATTGTGCACATGCATTCAGAAGAAACTCTTCCACACTGTGCTGGAATTGCTTTCTTCATTGTAATTAAAATCACCGTAATCACCGCAAACCTAAATGTGCCCACAAACGGAGTCCTTACATTTTTCCAGAAGGGTAATAATACCATTACCATTTTTGAGGAGTATGACATTTTCAGTAATACAAATGTATAACAGTCGTATAAGTGTTAATAGACTTATGTTCCATATGGCTGTTTGTACTCTGTAATGTCATGTCTTATTTTATTTGTATGTGTTCCCTATGATTTGTAAAGCGCTTCAGAATATGATGGCGCTATGTAAATAAAGATTATTATTATAGAAGTCTATTTATACAAGAAAAAATTGTTACAGCCCCTGTTTTTGCCCAAGACGCCCTCCACACAGCGGGCAGGGACTGACACCACCCCAGGCACCCTCCACACAGTGGGCAGGGGCTGACGCCGGCCCCAGGCGCCATCCACACAGTGGGCAGTGGCTGACACCGTTAAATTAATTTTTTTTACGGTTCATTTTTTTTCATTTTATTTTGTTTTTTTTTAATTGCAATTTCTTTTTTACAGGGTCACATGTGTTCCTCACTAATCTTATGTATAGATCACACATTAGTGATCTAATGGTAACAATGCATTGGATCACTGCTATCAGTGATCTGTATACAGAGACATGCAGAGAGGATGGGGCTGCTGTGACTACAGGGGGCTGCCCCCTTCACAGTACAGAATTCGGCTGTCACAGACACACTAATGTACGAGACGTTGTCAAAGAGCCGTATGATACTAACAGCTTCTTCACCTGCATCTCCATCACACGACCATGCACCAAAAGTATATTGGATAATTTTACAACTTATAATTACACAAACGATATAATTAGCAAAAAGCGGACCATCTCTTTTATAGTGTTCTAGTGTACCCCGAAGGATCAGTTATGCCATTAGTGGCAATGGTTACAGTTCTTTCCGAGTAGCCAATTGTCATAGCCACCGTGCTTCCCCCTGTGGTAGCCAGAGTTTTGTCCCCCCCCCCCCGAAGAATAAGAGCCATCTACACTGCAAAGTTTCTCACACCAGAACTTTCTTACATGGGCACATCGTTTTTACATTTGTAAAAAAAAAAATATGTTGGTGCTGGTGCCGACATGTGATCCTTGTGTAAGTGCTCATCCGTTCCTCACCTACTCCACAGCATTGAATTTACTGTTTCAATATGACCAAGGTGCCTGGAAAACTCCTCTCAATGAGTCTAATCACTAGCAGCCTCTCGTGGCACCCTTTGTCTTATGTCACCTAACACACATTCACACAGCGTACTAGATCTTAAACAGCTTGCAAGGGGACCATGTCACCTGCAGTGTATGAGGTGACTGGAGCAGATACATGAGGAGACATGGTGACTACATGATGTCCTGTGGTAATAATTTTCCTATATATGATATATCAGCCATGTCTGCAGTGTGTGAGGTTACTGGAGCAGATACATGAGGAGACATGGTGACTACATGATGTCTTGTGGTAATAATTCTCCTATATATGATATATCAGCCATGCCTGCAGTGTGTGATGTGACTGGAGCAGATACATGAGGAGACATGGTGACTATATGATGTCCTGTGGTAATAATTATCCTATATATGATATATCAGCCATGTCTGCAGTGTATGAGGTAACTGGGAGCAGATACATGAGGAGACATGGTGACTACATGATGTCCTGTGGTAATAATTCTCCTATATATGATATATCAGATATGTCTGCAGTGTATGAGGTAACTGGGAGCCGATAAATGAAGAGACATGGTGACTACATGATGTCCTGTGGTAATAATTTTCCTATATATGATATATCAGCCATGTCTGCAGTGTGTGAGGTTACTGGAGCAGATACATGAGGAGACATGGTGACTACATGATCTCCTGTGGTAATAATTTTCCTATATATGATATATCATCCATGTCTGGAGTGTTTGAGGTGACTAGAGCAGATACACGAGGAGACATGGTGACTATATGATGTCCTGTGGTAATAATTCTCATATATATGATATATCAGCCATGTCTGGAGTGTATGAGGTAACTGGGAGCAGATACATGAGGAGACATGGTGACTACATGATGTCCTGTGGTAATAATTCTCCTATATATGATATATCAGATCCTGATGGTAATAATTTCTCTATATATGATATACAGCCATGTCTGCAGTGTATGAGGTGATGGAGCAGATACAGAGGAGACATGGTGGACTACATGATTCCTGTGTAATAATTCTCCTATATATGATATATCAGCCATGTCGGACAGTGTATGAGGTGACTGGGAGCAGATACACGAAGAGGAGACATGGTGACTACCTGATCTCCTGTGGTAATATTCCTCTATATATGATAATCGGCCATGTCTGCAGTGTTGAGGTGTGACGGAGCAGATACAGAGGAGACATGGTGATACATGATTCCTGTGGTAATAATTCCTCTATATTGATATAATCAGCCATGTCTGCAGGTATGAGGTGACTGAGCAGATACATGAGGAGACATGGTGACTACCTGATCTCCTGTGGTAATAATTCCTCTATATTGATATATCAGCCAATGTCTGCAGTGTATGAGGTTGACTGGAGGCAGATACAGAGGAGACATGGTGACTACATATGCCTGTGGTAATAATTCTCCTATATATGATATATCAGCCATGTCTGCAGTGTTGAGGTGACTGGAGCAGATACACGAGGAGACATGGTGACTACATGATGTCTGTGGTAATAATTCTCCTATATATGATATATCAGCCAGTCTGCAGTGTATGAGGTGGACTGGAGCAGATACAGAGGAGACATGGTGACTACATGATGTCCTGTGGTAATAATTCTCCTATATATGATATATCAGCCATGTCTGAGTGTATGAGGTGACTGGGAGCAGATAACATGAGGAGACATGGTGACTACATGATCTCTGGTAATAATTCCCTATATATGATATATCAGCCATGTCTGCAGTTGTATGAGGTGAATGGGAGCAGAACATGAGGAGGACATGGTGACTAACATGATCTCCTGTGGTAATAATTCTCCTATATAGGATATATCAGCATGTCTGCAGTGTATGAGGGGACTGGAGCAGATACATGAGGAGACATGGTGACTACATGATCTTGTGGTAATAATTCTCCTATATATGATATATCAGCCATGTCTGCAGTGATGAGGTGACGGGGCAGATACATGAGGAGACATGGTGACTACATGATCTCCTGTGGTAATAATTCCCTCTATATATGATATATCAGCCTGTCTGCAGTGTATGAGGTGACGGGGAGAATACATGAGGAGACATGGTGACTACATGATCTCCTGTGGAATAATTCTCTATATGATATATCAGCCATGTCTGCAGTGTATGAGGTGACTGGAGCAGATACATGAGGAGACATGGTGACTACATGATTCCTGTGGTAATAATTCTCTATATATGATATATCAGCCATGTCTGCAGTGTATGGGTGACTGGGGCAGATAATGAGGAGACACGGTGAACTACATGATCTCCTGTGGTAATAATTCTCCTATATATGATATCAGCCATGTCTGCAGTGTATGAGGTGACTGTTGCAGATACATGAGGAGACATGGTGACTACATGATCTCCTGTGGTAATAATTCCTCTATATATGATATATCAGCCATGTCTGCAGTGTATGAGGTGACTGGAGCAGATACATGAGGAGACATGGTGACTACATGATCTCCTGTGGTAATAATTCCTCTATATATGATATATCAGCCATGTCTGCAGTGTATGAGGTGACTGGGCAGAACATGAGGAGACATGGTGACTACATGATCTCCTGTGGTAATAATTCTCTATATATGATATATCAGCCATGTCTGCAGTGTATGAGGTGACTGGGGCAGAGATACATGAGGAGAATGGTGACTACATGACTTCCTGTGGGTAATAATTCCTCAATTTGATATATCGCCATGTTGCGGTATGGGTGACGGGGGGCAGATACATGAGGAGACATGGTGACTAACATGATCTCCTGTGGTAATAATTCCTCTATATATAGATATCAGCCTGTCTGCAGTGTATGAGGTTGACTGGGAGCAGTACATGAGGAGACATGGTGACTACATGATCTCCTGTGGTAATAATTCCTCATATATGATATATCAGCCATGTCTGCAGTGTATGAGGTGACTGGGGCAGATACATGAGGAGACATGGTGACTACATGATCTCCCTGTGGTAATAATCCTCTAGATATGATATATCGGCCAGTCTGCAGGTATGAGGTGACTGGGGCAGATACAGAGGAGACATGGTGACTACTCAGCCATGTCTGCAGTGTATGAGGTGACTGGAGCAGATACATGAGGAGACATGGTGACTACATGACCTCCTGTGGTAATAATTCCTCTATATATGATATGCAACACCCTCGCCGATGCAATGGCGAAGGAGTGTTTGCGAATACGTCCCACAGCACTACATCACACCACATAGTCCGTATAGGACACAGGGGAACATTGCAGTGGTAGATCCTGCCTGGTAAGGCAGGAGTTAAGTGTGTTATGTGATGTCATATGTGTTTGCCAATCACATGTATTACACTCTATCTCTGTGAGCTGAGAGGTAATTGGAGGAGCAGCCACCACCTGACCAGTGGGAGTCAAAAAACCGCTGGCCAGGAATGTTCTAGAGAACACTCTGAGTAGTTCCAGACAGACCAGAAAGTCTGAAAGCCAGTCTAGTCAGTCAGACCAGGGCGTCTGAACAAGTTAGACAGAGAGAGAGAGGAAAGGGGTATCATCCTACCTTCAAGGGTGATACCTGAAGCAATCCAGGATAAAGCTGAAGCATCCTTCCAGGACACAGCTACCTCCCGGCCTGCCATTGCATCCAGGCTGGTGATCTATATCCTGCGGCTCCCTCCAAATACCTCTCCAGCATCCCACCAGTCTGTTAAAGGCACGTTGCTGATGTTCCTGTCGGTTCCCAATAAAGAACTGTAAGTTGTTTTTGTTCAACCTCTGCCTCCGTCTGGTCCCTGCTACTACGGCTGTCACCATCACGGGCACCCTGTCCACCACACAGAGACTCATACTCTAGATACAAAAAGGGTTGCCCTAGGGAGATCCGCTATAGCACCCTCTCCCTCATCATTTCTTGCCAACACCACGCTGCTGGAGACCTGCCAGGCTGTAGGACAGCCCTCCGGTCCCCCCCTACCAAGCACCGTGACACAAGCGTGCTTAGGCCGCAACCGCCAGCCACTCAGGTACTGGGAGCCCACGCTAACCATTGGAGACACTGAGTTAACCAGACAGGGCGTAGTGGTGACACGAGTGCCCGAAAATGGTAACTTCCCACTGGTACTGGGTACCAATGTCCTCCGCAACTGCTACCCTGAAGTGCTGAAGGCTCTCCACGACTCCCTGCCAACAGTGCCCAACGGTTCCCGGAAGGTAATTCAGGAGACTATGCAGGTTCTAGCGGCGCAACAGAAGTTTGCTGGCCCTAATGGAGATCCCCAACCTGTCCGCCTTCAACCTGGGACTGAGACGTTAGTATGGTGTCGAGCCTGCATGGGCGTTCAAGGTCAAGACTACCAGGCGATAGTAGAACCTCTACCAGCTGATGAAGACCTGCCCATTCTAGCCGCCAGGAGCCTAGTCACTGTGTCCCGAGGACAAGTACCCATTCGACTACTAAATGTGGGAGACTCCCCAGTGGATCTGAGAAAGTACCAAGCCGTAGCCACTCTCTTCAGCGTGCATCCTGAAGACTTGGTGGAAACCTCTCTGTCTGCCTCCCAACAGTTGGAACTGAAGCAAAGTGCTGAAGGTGAGCCTGCCGAGCAATCCTGGTGGCTTGAGCTCAATATTGGAGACGACGATTTTACTCCTGCAGACCAAGTACAAGGTGTCCTGGATGTCGTTATGAAGCACCACCAGGCCTTCAGCAAACACCCATTGGATTTTGGGCAGACTACCCTGATCCAACATACCATCCCTACTGGCTCTCATCCTCCTATCAAGGAACGATACCGGCCCATACCTCCAGTCCGCTACCAAGAGGTGAAAAAGCTGGTACAAGAGATGAAGACAGCCAACGTTATCCGGGAGAGTCACAGCCCATGGGCTGCCCCGCTGGTCCTTGTGAAAAAGAAGGATGGAACCCTTCGATTCTGTGTTGACTATAGGAAGATCAACAATATCACCCACAAGGATGCCTATCCTCTGCCTCGAATCGAGGAATCCCTCGCAGCCCTAGGGTCAGCTGCCTACTTCTCTACCCTGGACCTGACCAGTGGCTACTGGCAAGTGGCCATGGCGCCGGAAGACAGAGAGAAGACGGCTTTCACCACCCCAATGGGCCTGTTCGAGTTCAATAACATGCCGTTCGGGCTATGCAACGCCCCAGGCACATTTCAACGGCTGATGGAGAGATGTTTGGGTCATCGAAACTTCGAGACCGTCCTACTATACTTGGACGACATCATCATCTACTCCAAGACTTATGAAGACCACCTCCACCGTCTGGCTGAAGTCTTCCAAATCCTGACCCAACATGGGTTGAAGGTCAAGCCATCCAAGTGCCACCTGCTACAACCTAGCGTCAAGTACCTGGGACATGTGGTGAGCGCTCATGGAATTGAGCCAGATCCAGAGAAGATTGCAGCTGTCCACGACTGGCCTACCCCATCAACCGTACGGGACATCAAAAGCTTCCTGGGATTTGCCAGTTATTACAGGCGTTTCATCCCGAAGTTTGCCCAGCTGGCGGCTCCCCTGCAAGAGCTTCTAAGGGGCCTGCCAATAGAGAGCCAACGTTCCCGAGTATCCATTGAGTGGACGGCCGAACGAGAAGCTGCCTTCCAGATGCTCAAGCAACGGTTGACTGAGCCTCCGGTGTTGGGATATCCAGACTACAGTCTGCCTTTCACCCTATACACTGATGCCAGCAAGCAAGGCCTAGGGGCTGTACTATCCCAGCTCCAAAATGGAACTGAAAGGGTCATAGCCTACGCCAGCCGTTCCCTCCAAGAACCGGAGCAAAACGACCAGAACTACAGTTCCTTCAAATTGGAGTTTCTGGCGTTAGTCTGGGCTGTGACCGAAAAGTTCAAGGACTACCTGGCTGCATCATTCTTCACTGTCTTCACAGACAATAATCCCTTGGCGCATCTGAACACCGCTCGTCTTGGAGCACTGGAACAACGGTGGGCCTCCAGACTTGCCAACTTCAACTTTACCATCAAGTACCGGGCTGGTAAGACCAATGACAACGCCGACGCTCTGTCACGTCTCCCTGACCAGTGGGAGGGACCCTCCACGGATGCTCAGTGGGAAGATGTGGAGATGCCAGCGTTCTATGCCCAGTTTGTGCGTCAAGATGCCCAGAGAGTTTACTCCTTACCGTCAGAGGCAGCGCCAGCTACTCTCCAAGAAGAGTCAGAGCCCCCTGCGGAGAAGGACCTCTGGATAAGTCTTCAGGCGGATAGCCGCGCCATAGGAGAAGTAATGGACTATCTCTCTAGTGGGCGAGTACCTGAAAGAATCCGCCGCAGAAGAGCTGATGGAGAACTGTCTCAATTGTGGCGTCAGAGAAAGACTCTGAACATGCATCAGGGTCTGCTAAAGAGAAGAACTCTGGACCCTACCACTTATGACCGGCTGTACCAGATTGTGATTCCCAGGAGGGACGCCAAGATAGTACTGGATATGTACCATGACCAGTCCGGACACTTTGGCGCTCAGAAGACTGAAGCCACCCTCCGAAAGCGCTTCTACTGGGTCAACATGAAGCCCGATATCGAAGCCTGGTGTCGGGAATGCCCAGCCTGCGCCATCGCTCGAGGGGAGCGACACAATCAAAGGGCCCCTCTACATCCCATTGTGAGCCAACGGTCCTTAGAGATCCTGGCATTGGATCATGTGAAGTTGGAGCCCAGCAGATCCGGTCACAGTTATGCTCTCACGATCATCGACCACTATACCAAATTTGTGGTTGCAGTACCTGTCAGAGACCTATCTGCAAGGACCACCGCAGCGGCCCTGTGGAAAAGCTTCATCCTCCCCTATGGCTGTCCGGACCAGATCCTTACAGACCAAGGAACAGCATTTGAGTCCCAAGTCTTCCAGGAGCTGTGCACTCTATATGGCTGTAAAAAGCTGAGGACCACAGCCTATCATCCCCAAGGCAACGGGCTTTGTGAGAAGATGAATCAGACTCTAATCAATATGCTGAGGACTCTGACCCCTGCAAAAAGGGCTGACTGGCCAAAACTGTTGCCCGAATTAGTGTACCTGTACAACAATACCACTCATTGCTCCACAGGATACACCCCGTATTATCTGATGTTCGGGAGGCACGGCCATCTCCCTGCGGATATGACCTGGGACATGGAGTCTCCTGATTCCCAGTCTATACTCCCCCAGACTGACTGGGTTCACGAACACCAGAGGCGCCTGGCGGATGCCAGAGAAGTTGTGGATCTGCGGTTGGAAGAGGCCCGGGAGAAACAAAAAAGGGACTTCGATCGTAATGCCTGTGCTGAGCCTTTTGCCCCAGGAGATCGAGTGTGGCTGCGCAACAACCATCCTACCAGTAAGCTAGATGGGCGTTGGGGCGTGAGCCATACCTAGTTAGGGACAGTCTCTCCCCTGAAGTCTACGAGATTTCAAGAGGAGATCGTCCACCACTCCAGGTACATAGGAACCGGCTGAAGAGATGTCTTCGTCCTTTTGCCCCTATGTCCACACCTCTCACCTCGACCCCCAACTTACAGACCTCCTTGTGTTCACCTACCCCCAGTTTCTTAGAACTTGTGACTGTGCCTCAACTCTGTTTTGTTGTTTCTACTCCAGTAAGAGGTACCCCGGAGAGACCATCATCTCCACCGCAGTCTCCAATACTACTGCCTGTGGAGGATGATCCGGCTCCAGTGTCTGCAACCCCTGAAGCATCAGAGGCAGCTGAGACTCCGACTCCAGCGCCTGACTCAGAGGAGGACGATGAGGAGGTTATCTTCTCCAGGCCGGAACTTCGGAGGTCTCAAAGGGAGACAAAAGGTAAAGCTCCTGCGTACCTGCAGGAGTATCAACTGGTGTCGCACAGAAGGAGGAGGCAGGTACGCTTTTCTGACACCGAAGTACTTACCACCGAAGAAGATACTGAGTAATGGTGGGCTGAAAGCCTTACCAGGCTTTTGTAAATATTATTTCTGCTATCCCAGTTGGGCTGAACGCCCGCTATCCCACAAGAGCCAGAGACTTTCCTGGGACTCTCACCCTTATTTATTTCAGTCAAGAGACATACCTTGAACTGCCCACTGTCATATGCTATGATAGCACCCCTTCCTCTGCCACAGCAGAGATTCCTTCAAAGGACTCTGTCCCTCTCCACCTAGAGGAGACCCTTTGCATCTTTATTGCACTTTTCCCACCTCAAGGGCTGTACCCAGAAGATGGACTTTGATCTTAAAGACCTTCTGTGAGACTTTTGCCAACCTCAAGGAAAAGTTGCTGCTTTATTTATTTTTATATTGCACTAACCTTTTATAGGCTTTTCAGATTGTAGTGTGGCTGTGTCGGACCGTCGCTATGTAGTATAATGTTTAATTGTGTCACATATGCCAATGTAATGCATATACACACTATATATTTGTCGCTAGGGAAGAAGTGTTTATATAACAAATATACAGGCCCTGGTGCAAGGAGTGGATTACAGTACATGACACCACACCTTTCCTACTGTACAGTTTGGTTTAATGGCGTTAGCGACCAACTGTCATACTTAGCATTTACATATCCGTGTCTTAGTCCGACACCAACCCAGGTGCCTGTCTCCAGGACCATGGGCGGTTTGTCCCTACATATCCTGTAGCCTGCACTTCCCAGAAGTGCCCTTAGCTACCTCTGCACCCCAAACCATCCGTAGTCGAGCCGAGGGCGGCTCTTTCAATTGCCCCGGGGGTATGCAACACCCTTGCCGATGCAATGGCGAAGGAGTGTTTGCGAGGAGGAGGAGGAGACCACCTGACTAGGGATTAATTAACCCTTAGTCAGGGGAGGAGTTAGTGAAGTTCAGGCCCAGCTTCTGACTGAGAAGCACCACCTAAGGGCAAATGCTCTGCACACAGGCCTCAGCAACTACACACAGAGTGACACAGGACAGACAGGACCAAGCTGCAGCTTCCAGCATTGGACCAGCTACATCCCAGCCTGCCCCTGCATCCAGGCTGGTGACACAACTCCTGAGGTTCCTTCTCCAAGATCACTCTAGTACTGCCTTTGTACAGAATCGTTTAGCTTGTTGTTGCAGTTGGTTCGAATAAAGAACTGTAAGTTACTTTTATGCACAACATTGCTTCTGTCTGGTCCCTTCTACGGCTGTATCACCACCAAGGGCGCCCCATCTATCTACCAGGGACACATACTACAGACTTTAAGGGCTACTACAGGGAGAACCAGTACCACAGCCTCTCCCTCATCTAATTTCTTGCACACACCACCCGCTGGAGACCTGCCAGGCTGTAGGACAGCCCTCCGATCCCCATACCAAGCACCGTGACACTAGCGTTCCGAGGCCGCAACTGCCAGCCACTCCGGTATTCTGGGCCCACGGCTGCCTGCAGGTTCTTAGAATGGGATGTTGCAAGTAGCGTCACGAACAGGATTTCTACTTCTGTGCCTTATACTGGCACTATAGACTGTCCTTTATTTAAAAAAAATCTACTGTGCTGCCTATCCCTGCTGCTATCCTGGTTTAGGCCCAAGTGATTGTGTGCATTTCAACATTGACTGTGTTATACTGCTGCCACATGCTGTCAAGCTCCGCTCCAGCACTCAGGAGGTTATTCCCTGCAACAAAACTTTACCAGCTCTGCTACATCCGGCCCTGCAGTGCCTGAAGTGTTTACCTCAGGAGATGCTAGGTTAATTGGCTCACCTCCCAGGGAATAGCGCCCATAGCAACGGACATTGTGTAACCCCTCAGACTTCACTAGGCTAGCCCAATCATGTCAGTCCAAGACAAAGACACAGAACCGGGGCCATTCCCGTCCCCCTGCTCCTCCTCAGGGTATCGGAGCATGTTAAACCCACCGTAGAGCCCCTTCAGCCCTGCTGCAGCCAGTGTCACAGGGGCTCCCACCATTATGCCTCTGACTATGCCCTACTATCTGGGGGCCCCCTGGTTACCCCACTATGAAGGAACCAGCCTGGGCGTCTTCTGTTGAGACTGTCATTCTGAACTTATGCCAAGGGGACTCCTCTGTGGGTGACTATGCAGTGCAATTTCGTACTCGGCTTCTTAACTTTCCTGGATTGATGCATCCTTGGACACCACGTTTAAAAAGGGACTGTCTAGTCAGATCAAAGACTGAGACCGCTTCTCTGAAACCAAGGAAGATCAGAGGGTTGAACTAGCACAACCCAGAGTCCAACATTTTTCCCGTCTGGCTCCAGTTTGCCAAAGATGTCCTATGCCGTCTCCTACATCTGCTACCGAAAAGCCCATGCAGGTGGGTAAAACCTGGTTAACACCCCAAGTAGACAGGGAAATCTCTGCCTCTACTGTGCCAGCTTGGAACACTTGATCCAGTCATGTCCTGTGCGTCCTCAGCGTCTAGGAAGTAATTCACACTTAGGGTTCCTAGCAGGAGTGTCCCTCAGCGTCCCTCAGCTTTGCAACCAGTGATCCTGTTCCAGTCTTGGCCTTCCTGGACTCTGCAGGGAATTTTGTGGATGCTGCTCTGGTCTCCTGGTATAATTTCCCTATGGTTCGTTTGGAGAAGCCACTGGTCATCTCGTCCGTCACTGGGCAGATCCTCTGATCCAGTCCAGTATCGCACCGAACCAACCGCTGGGATACTTAGTGCCTGTCTCGCTGCCTCTTGGCTCTCCCACCAGTGCCTGCCAGGTCTTCTTCTGAGTCTTCCAAGCCATTGAAGGGTCTTCCTGCTGTTTATATGGACCTTGCTGACGTCTTTTCAGAGAAACAAGCCAAGACTCTGCCTCTGCACTGTCCCTACGACTGTGCTATAGAGCTGCTACCGGGCACATCTCCTCCACGAGGTCTGGTACACCCAACCTCCGTGCCCGAGTCTGCGGCTATGTTGACCTATATCAAAGAAGATCTGCAGAAGGGGTTCTTCGTGGCCAAGAAGGATGGCTCCATCCATCCGTGTATCGACTACCGTACCTAAATAAAATCACGGTGAAAAACAGCTACCCGCTACCCCTGATCACAGAACTTTTTGACCGTTTAAGTGGTGCCAAGGTTTTCACCAAGCTAGATCTCCTTTGGGGGAAGTTCTTTGGACTGCAATGTGCCTGCAGTGTTTCAGGAATTTGTCAATGACATTTTCAATAACTTGCTCTACACCTGTGTCGTAGTCTACCTAGACAATATTGTGGTGTTTTCTTTTGACCTGGAGTCTCATCAAGTCCACATACGACAAGTTCTTAGGCGCCTAAGGGCCAATCGTCTCTATGCCAAACTGGAGAAGTGCCAGTTTCAGCAGAAGAGTCTTCCGTTTCTCGGACACATCATCTCCGGTGAGGGCCTGCAGATGGATCCAACCAAGTTGTCTGTGGTACTTCAGTGGCCTCGCCCAGTAGGACTTCATGCCATACAGAGATTCCTGGGTTTAGCAAATAACTACCGGCTGTATATACCGCATTTTTCCTCTCTTGTGTCTCGTGTCAGAACGCTGATCCTTGGAAGCATTTTCCAAGCTTAAATCTGCCTTTACTTCTGCCCCTGTCCTTACACGGCCTGACACTGAGAAACCATTTCAACTTGAAGTGGATGCTTTCTCTATAGGTGCTGGAGCTGTTCTCTCCCAGAAAAGGCCCAAAGGTGAAACACTCACTTGTTGGTTTCTCTCTAAAACCTTCTTCACTGCCGAGAGGAATTACTCCATTGGAGATCATGAACTTCTGGCTATTAAACTTGCCGTGGAAGAATGGCGCTATCTTTTGGAGGGAGCTTGTTATCTGGTCTGCTTATATACAGACCACAACAATCTCCTGTACCTCCAAACTGCGCAGCGCCTCAACCCACGACAATCTAGCTGGTCCCTTTTTCTTTTCACCCTTCAATTTCCTGATCCACTTCCGCCCTGCTGAGAAGAATGTCAAGGCCGATGCTCTCTCTCGTGTCTCCGATGTTGTCGGGGAAGAACCAGCTCTGTGGCATGTTATCCCTACTGGAAGACTGATTCTTGCTGCTCTAGTGGATCTGCGGCAGCTCCCTCCTGGCAAGACATATGCCCGACATGCTTTACGGAAAAAGATAATGACTTGGGGATATTGTTCTCGAGTGGCTGGACATCCTGAGGTGCAGCGCTCAGTTACCCTTATTTCTTGTTACTATTGGTGGTCAGACCTGGTAAAAGATGTGCGGTAGTTTGTGGGTTCCTGCACCTCCTGTGCTCGTAACAAGCCATCTCGCCTAAAATCTGCTAGTCTCCTGTTGCGGTTACCCAGTTGCCTGTGGACTCACGTGGCCATGGACTTTATTATGGATCTACCATCTTCCTCTGGGAATTCCGTCATCTGGGTGGTAACTGACCGGTTCTCTAAGATGTCTCATTTTGTTCCGCTGCCAGGTCTGCCGTCAGTTTCTCGTCTGGCCAGTCTGTTCTTCCTCCATATCTTCTGGCTACATGGTCTTCCTCTGCACATTTTCAAGATTCTGCCATTCCCTCTGCAGGTCAAGCTGTACTGCCCCTCTGCATACCATCCTCAGACTAATGGGCAAGTAGAGAGAGTCAACCAAACTCTGGGTTGTTATCTTCATCATTTTGTCTCTACTTGTAAGGACGACTAGTTCACTCAGTTACCGTGGACAGAGAGAACAGATAGAACAAAAGAATGCATATATGTGACATGACCGCAGAAACACGGTCAGGCTTAGGTTTTCACCGTCAGCTGCGCTGGGCGGCTAAACGTTCGCTGGTGTGCCCAGGAAGGCCACATATAGAAAGAAGGGGGGGACAAGGTGTTTTCCAAGAGGAGAGAGAAAAAGGACTTGGGGGAAGGTTGGGAAATGGGGTGGGGAGAGGGGGGATAAAGGAGGAGGACAGAGAAGAGTGGGAAAAAGAGAAAAAAAAAAAGAAAGGAGAGAAAAAAATAAAATAAAGGGGGGGGGGCCGGGCCACAGACAGGGACCGGTAGGGTGGGGTTGGGGGGTTATGGGATTTCCAGGCATCCAGGGCAGCCACTGGGTGGGCGTCCATGTAGGTGGGCTCACTATTCGCCAGTGGCCAGGACGGACCTGTACGCGGTTGATTGCCTGAACTGAGTCCAGGGAAGCCAGGTCTTGTGGAATTTCTCAAATGTGTCATGAATTGAGGCAGTAAGTTCTTCCATGAGCATTATTTCATTAACCTTCGAAAGCCAGAGGGACACAGACGGGGCAACCGTTTGTCGCCACAAAAGGGGAATGCATGATCTTGCCACCATAACGAGGAAGCAGAGAAGCGAGCGCTTGTACACCTGGAGTGAGATCTCGCTATGTTGAAGAAGGAATAAAGCCGCATCAAGGGGCAGAGTGTAGTCATCAATCTGCCTAATCGTAGATTGGACTGCGTCCCAAAAGGGAGTCAAAGTGGGACATGACCAGAAAGTGTGAAGGAACGTGCCCTCCGCCGCCCCACACCTCCAGCATGTTGGGTCCGCATCTGGAAACAGGCTATGGAGTCTGGACGGGACCCGATACCATCTGGATAGCAATTTGTAGTTACCTTCTTGGAAGCGTGAACTGATAGATGACTCGTGAGATAGAGAGAAAATTCCCTCCCTTTGCTATTGTGTAAACGTCACTTGGAGATCTTGTTCCCACTGGGAGATGAAGCGAGGAGGGGGTTGGTTTTCTGGACATTGTAAGATGTTATAAGTAATGGAGAGGCCATGTCTCAACTGTCCGGTGCCCGAGCATATAGTTTCAAAGGGAGTAAGAGTATCGTCGTAAGAGTCTGGGGGGGGGGGGGGTAAGGTGTGCAGGAAGGACTGTAGTGCGAAGGTGCGCCAATGAATCAGAACCGAAACCCCTGAGGATTCTGCTATGTTTAGAGGGGATCGCCAAGAGTTGTTTGCTCGGAAATGTGAAACATTACAAATGCCAGCTGTCCTCCAATTGCGGAAGACCGGGTCTTCCAACCCCGGAGTGAATTTGGGGTGCCCCAAAATAGGGGACATGGACGAGTGAGCGGAGATGAGAGGGCCTCTAACAACATCTGAATGGCATACTTTTAGAGTAGGCTATATAGTCGGGTGGTTGCGCAGTCCGAGTGTCAAGGATTTGTCGAGCCACGGGGTGGCAGATAATGGTACCGTTGAGGAGTGCTGTTCAAGGGGTACCCAGGATTTACTTTTAGCGTGGCGACACCAGTCAATCACTCTCACTAAATGTGCTGCCCGATGGTAGGATCTGATGTCCGGAAGAGCAAGACCCCCCCGGTCTTTGGGTCTACATAAGACCTCCCTTTTCAGTCTCGCCGGTTTTCCGGCCCGTATGAATGAATGCTGGATGGCTTGGATTGTGCGAAAAAAGACCGACGGAAGGCAAATGGGAAACGCTTGAAAGAGGAAGAGAATGCGGGGGAGAACGTTCATTTAGAAAATTGCGCAGCGTCCTAGCCATGTAAAGGTGTTTTTACCCCAGGAATCGCAATCTGCTTTTATCGCCTTTAAGAGTGGAGGGAAGTTTAATCGATATAAGTCTTTGGGGTCCGGGGGGATCTGAGTCCCCAGGTAAGATAGTGCCTCCGAAGACCACTTGAAGGAAAATGCCCCTGCTAGATGGTCCCTCTCAACGGAGGACAAGGTCACAGCTAAGGCTTCTGACTTCGAGAAGTTTATTTTAAAATTCGACCATCAAGAGTATTCATGGAGGCATTTCATCAAGTTGGGGAAGGATGCTCTGGGATTGGTCACAAAGAATAAGAGATCATCCGCGTATGCAGCAATCTTCGATTCCTGACCGCCAATTGTTAGGCCGGAAATGTCTGGGTTAGCTCTGATGTGGCGTAGGAGTGGCTCGAGGGTCAGGACGAAGATGAGTGGTGATAAGGGGCAACCTTGTCGGGTACCGTTGCGTACTGGAAAACTGTTAGAGAGAATACCGTTGACCCGGACCATGGCCGTAGGGATTGAATAGAGGGACAGAATCCAATGCATCATATTGGACTTTAACCCAATGCTGCGCAGTGTCTCAGCCATAAAGATCCAATTAACCCTATCAAACGCCTTTTCGGCATCTGTGGATAGCAGCGCTAAGGCTTTAGAGTGCGTGCGAGCGTGGTGTATTATATTAATGGTTCTCGTGGTGTTGTCCCTGGCCTCGCGACCAAGGAGGAATCCTGCTTGGTCAGGATCTACAATTTTGACTATTAGAGGCATGAGACGAGTGGCAAGTATCTTGGCAAATAGCTTAGTATCCACATTAAGAAGTGAAATGGGCCTATAGCTGGCACACTGCGCGGGATCCTTCCCAGGTTTTGGTAGGACCGTGATGTTGGCTCGCAATGAGTCCGTGGGTGGGGGCCGACCGGAGGTGAGTGAGTTGAAGGCGGCTAGCATGTGGGAGGATAGTTCTACCGTAAGGCGTTTGTAATAGATGAGTGAGAACCCGTCGGGTCCGGGGGCCTTCCCGTTTGGGGAGTTCTTGATGGCATCCGTTAGTTCTTCCGATGTTATTGGGCCCTCTAAGGAAGTGAGATCGTCTTCTGATAATGAGGGGAGCCCTGAGCTTGCAATGTAGGCTTGTACCTGGTTTCGGAAGCCTGCCCGCTAGGTATCTGGATTTGTGCCATCTACCGAGTATTGAGCTGCATATAGTCGCGGAACTCAGCGGCGATTTCTTTGGGCAGGGAGACGCGGTTACCGGAGGGGGTCGAGATTGAGGGGACATAAGTTACGGCTCTTTGCGCCCGTAAGGCTCTCGCTAATCCCCTGCTACTTTTATTCTCAAATTCGTAGAAGAATCTGCGACATTTTGAAAGGGTACTTTTCGCTTTATCAAGGAGGACGTTTTTAAGTTCATCACGAGTTTGTGTTAGTTGGGCACGCAGTTCCGGATCTAGCGAACGTTTGTGACGCGTTTCCAGGTCCCTGAGTTGCCCCAGTAGGGATGAAATTTTTGCTGCCTTCTCTTTTTTGAGCCTAGCCCCTAGCCCCATGACTCATAAGGGTCCCTCTGGACATTATCTTGTGTGCTTCCCATGCCAAATAGGGGTCTGAAATTTCTCCCTCACATTTGTGGGCTGCTAGGTCTCGTTTGACATCCGCCAATGCGAGAGCATCATCTAGGAGGTGTGGATTGAGTCTCCATTGCCACTGGCGGGGAAGGTGGGAGTGCAAGGAAAGTGTGACCGTTGTGAGGGCATGATCCGAAAATGAGATTGTGTCTATTTGGGAGTCCCTAAGATCCGGTAAGTGCAGGTGTTTAATGAAAAACATGTCGAGTCGTGAGTATACATCATGAGGGGGTGAGTAAAATGAAAAATCCCGGTCCGTCGGGTGTAGCAGTCGCCATGCATCTACAAGTCTATGATCGTGAAATGTGCGTCTGATGTAACGTAGGGCAGGGCCTGACAGTTGAGACACTCCCGAGGATATATCCAGAGTGGGATCAAGGGCCACGTTAAAGTCCCCCCCAAGGATTACCACCCCCTCCTCGAATTCACCCAAGCGGTCCAGAAAAATAGAAAGAGCTCTACCTTGTCGGAGTTGGGGAGGTAAAAAGATGCGAAGGTGTAG
Organism: Engystomops pustulosus; assembly: GCA_019512145.1. Taxonomy (NCBI): domain Eukaryota; kingdom Metazoa; phylum Chordata; class Amphibia; order Anura; family Leptodactylidae; genus Engystomops; species Engystomops pustulosus. Next base: position 50,412 of record WNYA01001219.1, read on the forward strand.
ACCTGGGATGAGACACGTCCCTTCACAAGTAGCATGCGTCCCTCATCATCAGAACGAGAGTCCAGAAATTCCCAGGGCAGCGTTCTAGAGATCAAGATGCTTGTCCCCCTGGCTTTCGGGTCTGTGGTATGACTGTGATAGGCATGTGGAAAGTGTGAATCCGTCAGGCGGAATGGCTTACGGAGGCATAGGTGGGTTTCCTGTAAGAAAGCAACCTGTAATTTTTTGCTACGCAGCAAGTTAAAAAGGATTGAGCGCTTACCCGGGCTGTGAAGTCCTTTAACGTTCAAGGAGCCCACCGTCAGGGCTGATTGGGCTGCAGTGGCCATGGTCAGTGGCTGACCAGAGCTGCCGGAGGAAGAGAAAGGGAAGGGGCAGGAAAAGAGGGAGAAAGAGAAAGGAAAGAGAGAAAAAAAAAAAAAAGAGGGGGGGGGGGGGGGGGGAGGGCGAGTGGGGAAGTGAGTATCCGGGGGGTTGAGGAGAGAGGTGGATGCAGAGGAGGGGGGGGGGATACGGGAAAGAAAGAAGGGCACAAAAAGAAAAAGAGAAAAAAAAAGAAAGGAGGGGAAAAACCCAAAACACTAGGAAGTAGAAGTTAGGTTGTGCGCCCTACCACAGAGATTAAGGGCGAAAGGAGGGAGACCCACCGGGTTAGTTAATGGGGAACGTGAGAGACTACAGGGTCGCTACCGCGAACCAACAGGGCCCAAAAGGAAAGGACAACCACGTCCCTCAGCCTGTGTGGGAGATCCCTTCCAGGCTGCGGGAGGCACATAACTTGAGGGGGCCCACTGGTCAAACGCGCCAACATTAAACAAAGGTTAAATGTAAGGCAGTTACAATTTGCATAACTAGAAAACAGTTACTGTATGAAGGCAGCTACATGTGGAGTCAGTACTTAAGCTTCAAACGGCAGAGGTGCTCATAAGTCCGGGAAGTCCCCAGGCAGATTCGGAGAGTCCGTGGCCGAAGTTCTGCAGCAGGCGGCTCAGAGCGTCTAATTGGAGTGGGTGAGCGGTCCCTTCTGCGACGCCTTTGTCGACCAGGTCCAGACGATTCCGCTGGAACTTGTAGCCAATCTGGTAGCGAGATCTGGGAGATGTTGAGGAAGGAGAAGAGTGCAGGCAGGTCCGCAGGCCGTCTCAGTGTGAAGACCTCGGTGTCTCTTCTGACGATGAGATGAAAAGGGTGGCCCCAATGGTAGGACCCTCCACTATCTTTGATCTTGGCTAGAAGGGGTTGGAGGGTGCGTCGCATGTATAGAGTGCGGGCGGATATGTCAGGTAGCAGTTTGACTTGCGATCCATCAACTAGTAGTGGTCCGTATGACCATGTAGCTTGGATAATGCATTCTTTATCTGTGAAATAATGCAATCTGCACAGGACGTCCCGGGGAGTCTCCGAATCAGGGCGGCCCAGTCGTTGAACTCTATGCACCCGATCTATTGCAAACGGAGAGTCGGAGGAGTTGTTAGTTACCAGATTGAAAATGTCTGTCACTCTCGTCTGCAGGTTATCTGATGGGTGGCGTTCAGGCAAGCCTTTAATCCTTACATTATTACAGCGCCCCCTGTTCTCCTGATCGTCTAGTTGCAGGTAGAGGGTTTGGAAGTGCATTTGGGCTGTAGTAGAGGCACGTTCAAGTGTTTCCACTCTGTCAGACAATGAAGTAAGGGCAAGTTCAGTGGCCGCTGTGCGCTCAGCTATCTCATCCACTTCCTGCCTCACAGCTTCTAAAGCCTGTTGTTGTGAATGCTCCAGGCGCGCTACTACAGAGTCCAAGTCCCCTTTAGTAGGAAGAGCCATTATGAGTTCTTTTAGAACCTGCATGTCTGAAAGGGAAGTTTCAGGTGATGGGGGCTGAGCTGCTCCTAACTGGATAGGGGGGTCTTATGGTGTCTCCCTGCTCCTTTCACTGGCCATTATGGAGCCGTTAGGGGGGGACTCCTGCACTTGGCACTGACCTGATGTGCTGCCTCCAGCACTGCTGGACCGTGGGGATGGAGCTGTGGCCGTGCTGGACTTCCCCCTTACTCCGGCGCTGGTATTCGCCTGAAGAGGAGCTGCTGCGGCATTGCCGGGTGATCCCCTCGCTCCGGCGCTAGTGGCCGAGCCGGAGTCGGCATGTGCAGGCTGTTGCCGTGTGGAGGGGCGCTGCGGCGCCATATTGGATGGTCCCGTTGCGGGAGTTAAGAACCTCCCGATGCCCGCCGTGCAAGCAGGAGACGCGTTTTGGGGACCGGAGGGGTTGTTGGCACGGCTGCCTCTTTTTGCCGGCATACAGGCGCGGGTGTTCCGGACCGGGGGCCCAAGGTAAAGCCCTGTCGGCGCGGAGCTCAAGCGCTGAGCGTCTTCACGGAGCCATAGTCAGGCCACGCCCCCGACAGAGTTCTCCTAAAACTCCTTGGATTCTGAGTGTTGGCGCTGCCCCTTTCATTATTGTCTTTTGACGAATTCCACGTGCACCTTTGCTCTGTCCATGCCCTCAGATGTCCCTGTGGTGGAAGATTTGGTGCAGGACCTCAAATCAATCTGGGAACAGACACATCAGTCTCTGCTTCAGTCGTCGGTCCGCACCATGACCCAAGCTGATAAAATGCGCAGGTCTGCTCCAGTTTTCTCTCCGGGTGACAAGGTATGATTATCAAACGTCCGGCTGAAGATTCCTAGGTACAAGCTTGGTCCACGTTTTCTGGGGCCATTCCAGGTGATAAAGCGCATAAATCCTGTGGCTTATAAACTCCACCTTCCTCCCACTATGCGCATCCTGAACTCCTTCCACGTCTCTCTCCTGAAGCCTGTCATCTTGAACCGCTTCTCTCAGCAATCTCCTCCTCCTTCTCCTGAAGCTGACTCCACTGATGTCTTTGTGTTAAAGGAGGTTCTGGAAACGAAGACAGAGAGGTAAGCGGTTCTTCCTTCTTGACTGGAAGGGGTTTGAGTCTGAAGAGAGATCTTGGGAGCCCGAGGACAATATCTTGGACCATGGCCTCCTGCAGAGGTATTTCCTAACAAAGAAGAGGGGGAGGCCAAAGGGGGGGGGGGCTGTCACAGGTGTCCCCGTGACCCACACCCTGGCTCATGGGCACACCCGTGCCTTGTGCCTGTCCCCAGCTGTCTCCCGTACTTCCTTACCTCCCCATGCTCCTGCAGCCCAACGCGTGAATCCCCGCCTCCTAGGTCGAAGATTTAAAGGGCCAGTGCACCGCTAATTGGTGCTGGCCATTTCCAGGAATTCTATAAAAGCCAGCCACTTCCTGCATCCCCCACCGGATGTTTGGGCTACATGCCTCAGAGAAAGCTTGTTTCGTTGCCTAGTCCCTGTTTGATGATTTCCCGTTGTGACCCCGATTCCGTTCACGACTTTGACTCCGTGCTACCCATCCTGGTCTCTTGCTTTGTTCCTAACTTTGATCCTGTGCTGCCTGTTCCCGACCACGATTCTGCCTCACGACTTTGTACCACGCCTTGGCCACCACCACGGGCAAAGTTTCACCTGTGGAGCGACCTGGTGGTACCACACTGCAGCAAGTCCATCCCGCTTTGCGGTGGGCTTAATGTGAAAACCAGGTGCCACTTAAACTCCACTCCCAGGTGTCGGCTTACAACATCACTCACGGTGGTACAGAAGATCCACTACCTCAGATCCTAACAGGAACACACATGTTTTGGGCTACTGAAGCATCAATTTCTTACCAGCGGTAACAGGTGTCTGTATTACAGCAGCAAAAGGTGTCAACAGCAAATGTCATCTACCATATCATCAATCATCAACAATCTGAGAGCAAGCACAATACAGTATCAGTGACTACAGCTGTATCTGAGGTAAATAAACCAGGTCTTATCTCCTGCATCTGAGCTCTGGTCCTGTCTGCTCCAAAGTTTCCCAGTTACTATCTACCAGCCAGTTACACCTTCAATTGCCTTGTGTGGGGACAGAACTGTCAAAAATTGCCTTACAGCCCAAAGCTGCAACAATCACATGTGCGGTGACTCTGTCCGGCTATATGACATGTGCGGTGACTCTGTCCGGCTATATGACATGTGCGGTGACTCTGTCCGGCTATATGACATGTCTGGACAAGACTCAGGGGAAGTTCCGTGTATCTGTAATATCCTATACATGCGGCAAGGTCTTCCTCCTGCTTAGAGACTTCCTGTAAATACCTCACGGATTAAGTGAATCCCGCAATTCACTTCAATTACCCTGGGAATATTATTGGGGTGTCCCACAGAAGCCGTGCTGCGATTTTTAGCCCCAAATCAAAAAGTGTGTTTTCTTAAAGAGACAGCGCACCTTAAAACAAAATGGATTAAAAAGATGTGGGACAATTTCCCAGTGATAAAACACAGCAAAGATAAGAGCAGGAAAAGGAAGTCCCACTTCCTGCAGATGAGATTGCACTACCAAGACGCGCTCAAACCGACACTAAAGGTCATTGAAAACGATCACACTACAAAAGATGAGATCTGTGATAACCTGGAAGATCTATGGGAACGAGTTACCTCCCTCATTTCAGGCTTTCAATCCCTCAAAGGTAATGCTGAGAGGCTACAAGACGCTGTCGCACGGCTGAATGCAGCACATGAAAGATATAAGCGACTTCTGGCAAAGTACATCACCTTCTTAAAAGAATCTAATATTGATGAAGCCTAAACAGAGCTGAACAAAGCAGAATCAGCAGACAGAGAAAGAGACGCCATGGTGCAGAATGCTAAAGCGGAACTCCATATCTCTCATTTACAGGAGACTAGATTGCATGCATCAAATTCATCCAAACATTCGTCATGTACATACTGATCATCATGCTTGAGAAGCTCAGTCCTGAGTGACAAATTACTAGGAGATGCAGAGGAATCCAAAATAAGATGTGCCTTCAGAGAAAAGGAATTATTGGCAGACGCTCAGGCTGAAAAAGAGAGAGCAGAAGCCGAGGCCACGAGAGCAGAAACCGAGGCCACGAGAGCAGAGGCCGAAGCCAAGAGAGCAGAGGCCGAAGCCAAGAGAGCAGAGGCCGAGGCCAAGAGAGCAGAGGCCGAGGCCAAGAGAGCAGAGGCCGAGGCCAAGAGAGCAGAGGCCGAGGCCAAGAGAGCAGAGGCCGAGGCCACGAGAGCAGAGGCCGAGGCCACGAGAGCAGAGGCCGAGGCCACGAGAGCAGAGGCCGAGGCCACGAGAGCAGAAGCCGAGGCCACGAGAGCAGAAGCCGAGGCCACGAGAGCAGAAGCCGAGGCCACGAGAGCAGAAGCCGGGGCCAAGAGAGCAGAAGCCGAGGCCAAGAGAGCAGAAGCCGGGGCCAAGAGAGCAGAAGCCGAGGCCACGAGAGCAGAAACCAAGAGCAGAAGCCAAGGCCAAGAGAGCAGAAGCC
>WNYA01001219.1:55823-70183 GCA_019512145.1 Engystomops pustulosus
CAAGGCCAAGAGAGCAGAAGCCGAGGCCAAGAGAGCAGAAGCCGAGGACAAGAAAGCAGAAGCCGAGGCCACGAGAGCAGAAACCAAGAGCAGAAGCCAAGGCCAAAAGAGCAGAAGCCGAGGCCAAGAGAGCAGAAGCCAAGGCCACGAGAGCAGAAGCCGGGGCCAAGAGAGCAGAAGCCGAGGCCAAGAGAGCAGAAACCAAGAGCAGAAGCCAAGGCCAAGAGAGCAGAAGCCCCTGACCCGCCATGCCCCCCTCCCTCCGCTGACCTGGGCCCAGTCGGGCGCGGGCGTCCCACCCCACAACCTCGGGTTGTGGTTGTCTTTCCTCGAGTTGTGTTGTCTCTCCTTGGTCATAAGGACGCCTCGTGACCTCAGTTCACTTGGCCAGCAGGAGAGCACAGCCGACACCCACAAGACTGCATGTATTTTGCCTGCCCGCGCCCGCAACACGGTTCATGCTTATTTTTTCACCCGTCGGATGTGCCGCTGGGGGGAGAAGGGCCGTCCCTACACGTAATGTGGTGTGCCCCCCACGGACTGCCCATGCTGCACCGCCTTTCTGTGTCCCTTTGATTTCATCCCCCGCGACGCGAGCGACACGGCGCTGTGGGCGGTGGGCACTGGGGTGGGGCGAGAGGGGGAAGGGATAAAGGCGGAGGACCGAGGCCGAGGGGGCGTCCACAGACAAAAAGAGAAAAAAAAAGAAAGGAGGAGAAAAAAATAAAATAAAGGGCGGGGGGGCCGGCCACGACAGAGAGCGGAGGGGGGGGTTGGGGGGTATGGGATTTCCAGAGCACCCAGGGCAGCCACTGGGTGGGGGTCCTGTAGGTGGCTCACTATGTCGACAGTGCCAGGACGGAGCCTGTACGCGGTTGATTTGCTGACTGAGTCCAGGGAAGCAGGCTTGTCGGAATTTCAAGGTGTTCATGAATGAGGCAGTAAGTGCCTCTCATGGAGCATTCTTCATTAACCTTCGAAAGCCAGCGGCGAAGGGACACCCGACGGGGCAACCGGTTGTCGCCACAAAAGGGGAAGGGAATCATGATCTGCCACAGAATAACGAGGAAGCAGAGAAGCGAGCGCTGTACACCCTGGAGTGAGATCTCGCTCTGTTGAAGAAGGAAATAAAGCAGCATCAAGGGGCAGAGTGTAGTCACATCGGCTAACGTTAGATTGGGACTGCGTCCCAAAGGAGTCAAAGTGGACATGACCGAAAGTGTGAAGGAACGTGCCTCGCCGCCCCACACCTCCAGCATGTTGGGTCGCATCGCGGAAACAGGCTATGAGGTCTGGACGGGACCCGATATCCCTCTGGATAGCAATTTGTAAGTACCTTCTGGGAAGCGTGAACTGAATAGAGAATCGTATGATAGAGGAGAAATTTCCCTCCCTTTTGCTTGTGTGTAACGTTCACTTTGGATGATCTTGTCACCCACTGGAGAGTGAAGCAGGAGAGGGGTTGGTTTCTGGACATGGTAGATTTCTAGTAATGGATATGGGAGGCCATTGTCTCACTGTCCGGTGCCCGAGCATATAGTTTCAAAAGGAGTAAGAGTATCGTCGTAAGAGTTGGGGAGGGGGGGGTGTAAGGTTTGCAGTGGCAGAGACTGTAGTGCGAAGGTGCCGCCAAAGGACATCAGTAACCGAAACCCCTGATGATCTGGTATGTTTTAGAGGGGATCGCCAAAGAGTTGTTTGACTCGGAAATGTGAAACATTCATTATGCGAGCTTGTCCTCAATGCGGAAGACCGGTCTTCCACCCGAGCGACATTTGGGGTGCCCCCAAATAGGGGACATGGAGGTGAGCGGAGATGAGAGGGGGCCTCTAACAACATCTGAAGGGCATACTTTAGAGTAGGCTAATAGTCGGGTGGTTGCGGTCAGTCGAGTGTCAAGGATTTTGGTCGAGCCGGGGTTGCAGAATGGTACCGTTGAGGAGTGGCTGTTCAAGGGTACCAGGATTTACTTTTAGCGTGGCGACACCAGTCCAATCACTCTCACTAAATGTGTGCCCGATGTCAGGATCTGATGTCCGGAAGAGCAAGACCCCCCGGTCTCTTTGGGTCTACATAAGCCACCTCGCCTTTTCAGTCCTCGCCGGTTTTCGCGGCCCGTATTAAATGACTCTGCGGGATTTTGGCCCCCTTGTGGTTGTGCGAACACAAAAATTGCGACGGCACACAGCTCTTCTGCTCCCAGTCCCTTTATGTGAACCTCAAAGCGCTTACGAATGACGGGAGACACGTCATTTCTTCCATGAAATCGGCGCGCGATCCTAGCCATGTAAAGTTGTTTTACCCAGGACATCGCAAGGTCTCTTATGTCCTATTAAGAGTGGAGGGAAGTTTTTTTTTAATCGTATAAGTCTTTGGGGTCACGGAGGGGCATCTGAGCTCCCCAGAGTAATAGTGACTGCCGCAGCCCCAACTTGCAGGCCAAGCGAACATGCCCCTGCATAGATGGGATCCCTCTTACAATCGGAGGAACAGCTTCACACTAAGGGCTTCCGACTTCGAGAAGTTGATTTTAAAATTCGACCATTCAAGAGTATTCAATGAGGACATTTAATCAAGTTGGGGAGGATTGGCGCTGGGGAAGTTGGTCACAAAGAATAAAGGATTCATCCGCGTTGCAGCAATCTTCGATCCTACCGGCCTTTTAGGCCAGGAAATGTTGGGTAGCTGCTGATGTGGCGTAAGGAGTGCGCTCGAGGGTCCCCTGGGACGAAGATGAGGGTTGTAAGGGGCAACCGTGTCGGGACCGATTGCTTACGGAAAACTGTTAGAAGAATAACCATTGACCCAGGACCTGAGACACGTAGGTTGATTGAAAAGACAGAATCCAAGCATCAATATTGGACTTTAACCCATAGCTGCGAGTGCTCCAAGCACATACAGAGCCAAGATTACACCTGATCAACCGCCTTTTCGGCCATCTGTGGATAGTCACGCTAGGCTTAGAGTGCGTGCGAGCGGAAGTGGGTGTATTATATAATGGTTGCTCGTGTTGTTGTCCCTTGCACTCGCAGACCAAGTGAGGAATCCTGCTTGGTCAGGATCTACAATTTGATCTATTAGTGCTGAGAACGTAGTGGCATATCTTGGCAAATACTAGAATTAAGTATCCACATTAAGAATGAAATGCCTATAGCCGGCACACTCGCGCGGGATCCCCAGGTTTTGGTAGGACCTGGTGTTGGCTCGAATGAACGTGGGTTGGGGGCGACCGGGGTGATGTGAGTTGAAGGCGGCTAGATATGGAGGATAGTTTCTACCGTAAGGGCGTTGTACTAATGATGAGAGAACCCGTCGGGTGGGGGCCTCCGTTTGGGAGAGTTCTTGATGGCATCGTTAGTTTCCGATGTTATGGGGCCCTCTAAGGAAGTTGAGATCTGTCTTCGATAATGAGGGGGAGCCCTGGCTTGCAATGTAGGCTTGTACTGGTTTCGGAAGCCTGCCGACTAGGTATGGTTTGTGCCATCTACCGAGTATGAGCATGCATAATAGTCGCGGGACATCCAGCGGCGATTCTTTTGGGCAGGAACGCGGTGGTTCCGGAGGGGGCGAGATTGAGGGGACATAAGTTACGGCTCTTGCGCCCGTAAGGCTCTCGCCTAATCCTGCTACTTTTATTCTCAAATCGTTAGAAGAAATCTGCGATCATTTTGAAAGGGTACTTTCGCTTTTACAAGGAGGACGTTTTAATTTTAGTTCATCCGAGTTTTTGTTAGTGTGCCGCGAGTTCGGGATCTAGCGAACGTTTGTGACCGTTTCCAGGTCCGAGTTTGCCCAGTAGAGATGAACTTTTGATTGCCTCTCTTTTGAGCTAGCCCTCAGCCCCAAGATCATAAGGTGGGCCCTGTGGACATTATCTTGTGTGCTTCCCATGCCAATATAGGGGTCTTAAATTCTCCCCTCACATTGTGGGCTGCTAGGTCTCGTTTGACATCCGCCAATGCGAGAGCATCATCTAGGAGGTGTGGATTGAGTCTCCATTGCACTTGCGGGGAATGGATGAAGGGAAGTGGTGCATTGTGTGCCGTGTGAGGGCATGATTCGAAGAGATTGTGTCGCTTTGGAGTCCCTAGTACGGTAAGTGCAGTGTTTATATGAAAAATAGTCGCGCGAGTGTATACATCCTGAGGGGGTGAGTACTAAAATGAAAAATCCCGGTCCGCGGGTGTATAGCAGTCTGCCATGCATCTACAGTCTATGATCGTGAAATGGCGTCTGATGTAAGCAGGGCAGGCCTGACAGTGTGGACACTCCGGAGGTTATCCAGAGTGGGACAAGGGCCACGTTAAAGTCCCCCCAAGGATTACCACCCCCTCCTCGAATCACCCAAGCGTCCAGAAAATAGAAAGAGCTCTACCTTGTCCGGAGTTGGGGAGGTAAAGATGCGAAGGTGTAGACCTGGGATGAGACACGTCCCTTCACAAGTAGCATGCGTCCCTCATCATGAAACGAGAGGCCAGAAATTCCCAGGGAGCGTTTAGAGATCCAGATGCTTGTCCCCCTGGCTCGTGGGTCTGTTGTAGACTGTGATAGCATGTGGAAAGTTGATCCCGGAGGCGGAATGGCTACGGGAGGCATAGGTGGTTTCTGTACGAAAGAAACCTGTAATTTTTGCTACGCAGCAAGTTAAAAAGGAGATTGAGCGCGTTACCGGGCTGTGAAGTCTTAACGTTCAAGGACCCACCGCAGGGCTGATTGGTGCGTGGCCATGGTCAGTGGTGACCAGAGCTGCGGAGGAAGAGAAAGGGAAAGGGCAGGAAAGAGGGAAGAGAGGAAAGAGAAAAAAAAAAAAAAAAAGAGAGGAGGGGGGGGGGGAAGGGGAGGAGGGCGGAGTGGAGGAAGTGTGAGTATCCGGGGGGTTGAGGAGAGAGGTGGATGCAGAGGAGGGAGGGGGGGGGGATACAGGGAAAGAAAGAAGGCCAAAAAGCCAAAGAGAAAAAAAAAAAAGCAAAGGAGGGAAAAACCCAAAACACTAGGAAGTTGAAGTGTAGGTTGTGCGCCCTACCCACAGAGATTAGGGCGAAAGGGGGAGACCACGCGGTTTTAATGGGAACGTGAGAGACTACAGGGTCGCTACCGCCGAACCAACAGGAGGCCCAAAAGGAAAGGCAACCACGTCCCTCGCTGTGGGGAGATCCTTCCAGGCTGCGGGAGCACATAACTTGAGGGGGCCCAGTCAACCCCCGGACCCAGCGCAACATTAAACAAAGGTTAAATGTAAGGCAGTTACACTTGCATAATAGAAAACTACTGTATGATAAGGCAGCACATGTGGAGTCAATACTTAGCTCAACGGTCAGAAGGTGCAATCATAAGTCCGGGAAGTCCCCAGGCAGTTAGAGAGTCCGTGGCCGAGTTCTGCAGCAGGCGGTCAAGGTCTATTGGAGTGGGTGGAGCGTGGTCCCCTTCGATGCCTTGTCGGCCAGGTCCAGACTGATTCCACTGGAACTGTACCAATCTGGTAGCGAATCGGGGAGATGTTGAGGAAGGAGAAAGTGCAGCAGGTCCGCAGGCCGTCTTCAGTGTAAAACCTCGGTGTCTCTTCTATCTACGATTAAGATAAAAGGTGCCCCAAGGTAGGACCCTTCCTATTCTTGATCTTGGCTAGAAGGGGTTGAGGGTGCGTCGCATGTGTATAGGTGCGGGCGAGCATATGTCAGGTTAGCAGTTTGACTTGCGATCCACAACTAGTAGTGGTCCTATGACCATGAGCTGGATAATGCTTCTTTATCTGTGAAATAATGCAATCTGCACAGGACGTCGGGGATGTCTCCGAATCAGGGCGCCCAGTCGTTGAAACTCTATGCACCCGATCTATGCAAAGAGAGTCGGAGGAGTTGTTAGTTACCAGATTGAAATGTTCTGTCACTCGCTTGCCGGTTTATCTGATGAGGTGGCGTTCAGGCAAGCCTTAATCCTTACATATATCAGCGCCCAGCGTTCTCTGCATCGTCGTTGCAGGTAGAGGGTTGGAAGGCATTTGGGCTGAGTAAGAGGCACGTTCAGTTTCCACTCGTGTCACACATGAGAGTAGGGCAAGTTCAGTGGCCGCTGTGCGCTCAGCTTCTCATCCACTTCCTGCCTCACAGCTTCTAAAGCCTGTTGTTGTGAATGCTCCAGGCGCGCACTACAGAGTCCAAGTCCCCTTTAGTAGGAGAGAGCCATCTGTTCTTTTAGAGAACTGCATGTCTGAAAGGGAGTTTCAGGTGTGGGGGGCTGAGCTGCTCCTAACTGGATAGGGGGGTCTTATGGTGTCTCCCTGCTCCTTTCACTGGCCATTATGGAGCCGTGGGGGGACTCCTGCACTTGGCACTGACCTGATGTGCTGCCTCCAGCACTGCTGGACCGGGGATGGAGCTGTGGCCGTGCTGGACACCCCCTTACTCCGGCGCTGGTATTCGCCTGAAGAGGAGCTGCTGCGGCATGCCGGGTGATCCCCTCGTCCGGCGCTAGTGCGCCGAGGAGTCGGCAGTGCAGGCTGTTGCCGTGGGAGGGGCGCTGCGGCGCCATATTGGATGGTCCCGTTGCGGGAGTTAAGAACCTCCCGATGCCCCGTGCAAGAGAGGAGCGTTTTGGGACGGAGGGGTGTTGGCAGGCTGCCTCTTTTGCCGGCAACTAGGCGCGGGTTCCGGCCGGGTGGCCCAAGGTAAAGCCTGTCGGCGCGGAGCTCAAGCGCTGAGCGTCTTCACGGAGCCATAGTCAGGCCACGCCCCCGACAGAGTTCTCCTAAAACTCCTTGGATTCTGAGTGTTGGCGCTGCCCCTTCATAGTTGTCTTTGACGAATTCCACGTGCACCTTTGCTCTGTCCATGCCCTCAGATGTCCCTGTGGTGGAAGATTTGTGTGCAGGACCTCAAATCAATCTGGGAACAGACACATCAGTCTCTGCTTCAGTCGTCGGTCCGCACCATGACCCAAGCTGATAAAATGCGCAGTCGCTCCCAGTTTCTCTCCGGGTGACAAGGTATGATTATCAAACGTCCGGCTGAAGATTCCTAGGTACAACTGGTCCACGTTTTCTGGGCCATTCCAGGTGATAAAGCGCATAATCCTGTGGCTTATAAACTCCACCTTCCTCCCACTATGCGCATCCTGAACTCCTTCCACGTCTCTCTCCTGAAGCCTGTCATCTTGAACCGCTTCTCTCAGCAATCTCCTCCTCCTTCTCCTGAAGCTGACTCCACTGATGTCTTTGTGTTAAAGGAGGTTCTGGAAACAAGAAGACAGAGAGGTAAGCGGTTCTTCCTTCTTGACTGGAAGGGGTTGGGTCTGAAGAGAGATCTTGGGAGCCCGAGGACAATATCTTGGACCATGGCCTCCTGCAGAGGTATTTCCTAACAAAGAAGAGGGGAGGCCAAAGGGGGGGGGGACTGTCACAGGTGTCCCCGTGACCACACCCTGGCACATGGGCACACCCGTGCCTTGTGCCTGTCCAGCTGTCTCCCGTACTTCCTTACCTCCCCATGCTCCTGCAGCCCAACGCATGAATCCCCGCTCCTAGGTCGAAGATTTAAAGGGCCAGTGCACCGCTAATTGGTGCTGGCCATTTCCAGGAATTCATAAAAGCCGCACTTCCTGCATCCCCCACCGATGTTTGGGCTACATGCCTCAGAGAAAGCTTGTTTCGTTGCCTAGTCCGGTTTGATGTTTCCCGTTGTGACCCCGATTCCGTTCACGACTTGACTCCGTGCTACCCATCCTGATCTCTTGCTTTGTTCCTAACTTTGATCCTGTGCTGCCTGTTCCCGACACGATTCTGCCTCACACTTTGTGTACCACGCCTTGGCCACCACCACGGGCAAAGTTTCACCTGTGGAGCGACCTGGTGGTACCACACTGCAGCAAGTCCATCCCGCTTTGCGGTGGGCTTAATGTGAAACCAGGTGCCACTTAAACTCCACTCCCAGGTGTCGCGCTACACACATCACTCACGGTGTAGCGAAGAGATCCACTACCTCAGATCCTAACAGGAACACACATGTTTTGGGCTACTGAAGCATCAATTTCTTACCAGCGGTAACAGGTGTCTGTTACAGCAGCAAAAAGGTGTCAACAGCAAATGTATCTACCAATCTCAAATCATCAACAATCAGAGGCAAGCACAATACAGTATCAGTGACTACAGCTGTATCTGAGGTAAATAAACCAGGTCTTATCTCCTGCATCTGAGCTCCGGTCCTGTCTGCTCCAAATTTTCCCAGTTACTATCTACCAGCCAGTTACACCTCAATTGCCTGTGTGGGGACAGAACTGTCAAAAATGCCTTACAGCCCAAGCGTGCAACCAAATCACATGTGCGCGGGTGGAACAATTGACGCTGTCGGCTTATGACCATGTGCGTGACTTGTCCGGCTATCATGAATGTGCGGTGACTCTGTCCGGACTATATGGACATGTCTGGACAAGACTCAGGGGAAGTTCCGTGTATCTGTAATATCCTATACATGCGGCAGGTCTTCCTCCTGCTTAGAGACTTCCTGTAATACCTCACGGATTAAGGAATCCCGCAATTCACTCTCATTACCCTGGGAATATTATTGGGGTGTCCCACAGAAGCCGTGCTGCGATTTTTAGCCCCAATCAAAAGTGTGTTTTCTTAAAGAGACAGCGCACCTTAACAAAATGGATTAAAAAGATGGGACAATTTCCCAGTGATAAAACACAGCAAAGATAAGAGCAGGAAAAGGAAGTCCCACTTCCTGCAGATGAGATTGCACTACCAAGCGCGCTCAAACGACACTAAAGGTCATTGAAAACGATCACACTACAAAAGATGAGATCTGTGATACCTGAAGATCTATGGGAACGAGTTACCTCCCTCATTTCAGGCTTTCAATCCCTCAAAGGAATGCTGAGAGGTACAACGCTGTCGCACACGGCTGAATGCAGCACATGAAAGAATAGCACTTCTGGCAAAGTACAACCTTCTTAAAAAATCTAATATGATGAAGCCTAAACAGAGCTGAAAAAGCAAATCACAGACAGGAGAGACGCCATGGTGCGATGAAGCTAAAGCGGAACTCCAATCTCTCATTTACAGGAGACTAGAGTTGCAGCATCAATTATCAAACATCGTCATGTACATACTGATCATCATGCTTGAGAAGCTCAGTCTGAGTGACAAATTACTAGGAGATGCAGAGGAATCCAAATAAGATGTGCCTTCAGAGAAAAGGAATTATTGCAGACGCTCAGGCTGAAAGAGAGAGGAGAAGCCGAGGCCACTGCGAGAGAGACAACGAGGCCACGAGAGCTGAGAGCAGAGGCCGAAGCACAGGAGTCACGAGGCCCGAGTGCATGAGCGAGAGGCCGAGGCAAGAGAGCAGAGCGACCGCAGGCCAGAGAGGCATAGAGGCGAGGGCCAAGAGAAGCAGAGCCGAGGCCAAGAGCAGCGAGCCAGAGAGCAGAGAGCACGAGCAAGACGCGAGGCCAGAGACAGAGCCGAGGCCACGAGAGCAGAAGCGAGGCCAGAGCAGAGCCGAGGCCACGAGAGCAGAAAGCCGAGAGACCAGAGCAGAAGCCGAGGCCAGAGAGCAGAAGCGAGGGCCAGAGAGCAGAAGCCGAGCCAAGAGAGCAGAAGCCGGGGCCAAGGAGCAGAAGCCGAGGCCACGAGAGCAGAAACCAAAAAGCAACAGAAGCCAAGGCCAAGGAGAGAGCAGAAGCCGAGGCCAAGAGAGCAGAAGCCAGAGGCCACAGAGAGCAGAACCAAGAGCAGAAGCCAAGGCCAAGAGAGCAGAAAGAGGCCGAGGCCAAGAGAGCAGAAGCCGAGGCAAGAAAGCAAGCGACACGAGAGCAGAACCAAGGCAGAAGCCGAAGGCCAAACAGAGCAGAAGCCGAGGCCAAGAGAGCAGAAGCCAAGGCCAACGAGAGCAGAAGCGGGGGCCACAGAGAGGCAGAACCGAGGCCAACGAGAGCAGAAACCAAGAGCAGAAGCCAAGGCCAAGAGAGCAGAAGCCGAGGCCAAGAGAGCAGAAGCCGAGGCCAAGAGAGCAGAAACCGAGGCCACGAGAGCAGAAGCCGAGGCCACGAGAGCAGAGGCAGAGACCAGGAGAGCCGAGGCCACGAGAGCAGAAGCCGAGGCCACGAGAGCAGAAGCCGAGGCCACGAGAGCAGAAGCCGAGGCCACGAGAGCAGAGGTCGAGACCAGGAGAGCCGAGGCCACGAGAGCAGAGGCCGAGGCCACGAGAGCAGAGGACGAGGCCACGAGAGCAGAGGCCGAGGCCACGAGAGCAGAGGCCAAGGCCACGAGAGCAGAGGCCGAGGCCACGAGAGCAGAAGCCGAGGCCACAATAGCAGAGGCCGAGGCCACGAGAGCAGAGGTCACGAGAGCAGAGGCAGAGGCCAAGAGAACAGAAGCAGAGGCTTGGATAAAGACTCTTCAAATAGAGATGGAAGAGGGAGTTGCATTAGCCAAAGTAAAGGTACTTGAGCAAGCAATGAGCCAAGGTCTTGATCCATTTTGCTGTAGTAACAAAGGAGATCCCGGCACTCGCAGAATAATGCAAATCGTGTTTAATAGTAAGATCAACTTACAGCATGATGTGCAGGGACACAAAAACGGGAACGCGTTTTCGGCGCGATGTACAACCATACTACATAGCTAAACATCACACACATAAATACAAAGTTGCGATCTAAGCCCCGCCCACTGACGGCACATCCTACCAGAAAGGGGATCTCCGTGGTGTGACGTGGTGGCTTCAGGTATTTTCCTTGTTTTCATTGCGTTTCTAGAAAGAGAGATTAGGACAAAATCAAAGCGTTAATACATCGATATTTGGTCAGAACTTGAAAGTAACTAAAACAGAGATAAAACTTACATTTATGCAAACATAAACATGTCTCTAAATGAATCACAATATTATGAAAGATCTTTTAAATCATAATCACGATTTAACCCTTGTGGTTCCAAGGTCCCCAAGGTATGTATCCAATAAGCCCCGCGGCGACGAAGAAGAATTTTGATATTACCACCTCTGCGGGGAATTTGGATTTGTTCGATCACTTGGAACCTGAGCTGGGAGATGGAATGTTTCCTTTCGTGAAAATGGTAAGGAATAAGCAATAACCTGTTGTTACACCTAATGGTCGACTTATGCTTATTGATGCGGGATTTCACGGGTTGCATCGTTTCTCCTATGTATAGGACACTTTATGGAATAAATTACATTTCGAGAGTTACATGTAAAATAACCCTGTATCTTAAAGGGTTGGCCAGTGTGGGGATGATGTAATGTATCGCCACGAAGAAAATTAGAGCATTCAGAACAGCTTAAACATGGGAATGTGCCTCTCTTCTGTGTCGCCAAAAAAAATTGTTTTGGTAATTTTTGTGTGCCCCCCATGTCAGCCCGTAAAAGTTTGTTCTGTAAATTTGGAGCCCTCTTGTTACAAATTAAGGGTGGATTCTGACTTCAGGGAACGATGTTTGAAGTATGCGCCAGTGTTTCCTGACTATTGTGTCAATCCTGCTATTAAAGGGATCTCCAGGGTCCCCTGTGGCCCCGCCCACACGCAAAACACATAGTCGATAAAGCGACGCCATATTTTAACATGTCTTGAAAAGAGAGGTTGCGTATACACGTGTTCCTCTTCAAATGTTGCCATATAACAGTTTGCGTAGGGCGGGGCCACATTGGACCCCATTGCTGTCCCTCTCTTCTGCAGATAGTAGTTATCCTCTACGAGGAAATAGTTCTCAGAGAGGACAATTTCCAGCAGTTCCAACAAAAAGGACCTCACTTCTACAGAGATAGATGCATCACGACTCAGCATTTTTCCGACTGCTTCGATTCCCAGCTTATGTTCAATTGATGTATACAAGCTGACTACATCAATTGTAACCAATAGGTCAGTAGGTGTGATGTCGTCCAGGTGTTTGATCACATCAAGAAAAGATGTTGTGTCTAAAAGAAAAGAGGTAGTCTCCTTTACATAAGATGTCAGAATTTTTTTCCAGCACTTTAGCAGGAGGCGTCAGTACAGAGTTAGTGGAGGCCACAATCGGTCTTCCCGGTGGGTTGACCAAGGTCTTATGGACCTTCGTCAAGATGTATAAAACCGGTATTACCGGATCATGACTAATTAAGAATCTGGCCATATTGTTATCAATCAAACCCTTCTGTTCAGCCGTATTGACCAATGTCAGGAGTCTGGTTTTAATCCGTGCTGTTGGATAAGACGATAATTTCTCATAGGTCGCCTGGTCGGACAGTTGGTGATATATTTCTTTACTGTAAGCTGTCTTGTCCATAATGACAATGGCACCGCCCTTTGTAGTAGACTCAATTGGGCTGGATCCAAGTTCTTAGAAGAGATGTTGATAACTAAGCTGGGTACAGTACCTGAGACCGGGTAAGAGGTGGTTGAGGAGGAGGTGCGTTCACCGATGGGAACCGAGGCGGTGGATTGGTAGTTTCTGCGATGGTGTCTGCCCCCGCGCCGGGTTTTCCTGGGGGTTCTCTGTTCCCACCTTTGCGAAAAGGGCGACGTCTCCCTTGGTTGGTACTGCGGTCGCTGTTGGAGCTTGAGGAACGTGGATCGTGCCGTCTTCCAGATCTCGGTGCGCCATATTGCCAGCCGGAGAAATCGCGCCATTTGTAGACCCTGTTGAGTCTGTAATCCTCCAGGTCTCGCAGATATTTGTTTCTTTTGGTGTCTTCCGTATCTTTGCGGTACTTATTTATTAAAGTCTCCACTGAAGATTTTAATGTAGAGAACTCTTCTGGTTTCATGCAATCTTGTAGTTGTTGTTCAGTTGCTTCCGTTTTGGAACGTAATTCCTTAATCCCCTTTTGTAAACGAGATATCGTGAGTACGATCAAGTCCAGAGAACATGTATTTAATATCTTCTCAAAGCTATTGCGGAAGTCTTCCTCCTCAGCGAAGAGGGTTGGTCGCAAATTAACCCTTAATCCATGGGGTATACGACCGGTTTTGTAGTATTCCGCTAATGTCACGGAATGGAGTTCAAATGAGGTTAACTTCTTAAGATCCCTCTCCCAATCTCTCCTTTTGAAGACGTCCTGTGGGATATTGAGGAAATCTGTGGAATTGGTCACCTGCGATAAGATATTGGCAGCTTCATCCTCGCTAAAAGTAAGCGTTGTTGCTGACATTGGTATAGAGGTGCTCGATCCGTAAACAGGTAGAACACGGCAATGGATGGACGGCACTCTGTAGGTATGCGGTGCTCCGGGTACGGCCTGGGCCTCAGTGTAGTAACAAAGGAGATCCCGGCACTCGCAGAATAATGCAAATCGTGTTTAATAGTAAGATCAACTTACAGCATGATGTGCAGGGACACAAAAACGGGAACGCGTTTTCAGCTCGATCTACGAGCCTTTATCAACCATACTACATAGCTAAAAATCACACACATAAAGTTGTGATCTAAGCCCCGCCCACTGACGTCACATCCTACCGGAATGATCCATTTTGCTCACCACCACAGGAAACAGACAATCCAGTTGATCACACCAGTGATTATGTGCTGAAACAGTCACCTGCAGCATATCCTATTCTCAGTACTGTCAGCTCTACCTGGGGTTCCAGTGCCGTCCATAGCACCTCCACAAACTAATAATCTTCACCCTCATGGACAGTTATCTCACAAGATGGCTATCAGTTATTTTCTGGCTTACAGCATAATCATCGGTCATCAGAACTTCCAGAGGCTAAATGACAGCCCAACCCTGCAGCGACCTCATTCTACCCAGGAACGTCTCACCCATACTCGCAACAAGCAGTGAGAAAGCAGATATGTCTGAATTTGCTGGGTATATGGTTAGCAGGTAGCTGATCAACACCAGTCTCTCAAAATTTTACGACCGTGCAGAAAACTACAGAGCCTGGAAAACTTTCTTAGCCGCCATCGCCAATCTTAACCTAACCGCAGAGCAGGAGCTTGATCTCCCGGTTAAGTGGTTGGGACCAGGCTCTATAAATCGCAACAATAGCCTCTGGGCTTTCTATGCCTTCTCTCTCCTCCCTGCACCACACACTGCAGCTTCTCCTCTCCTCCCTGCACCGCACGATGCAGATTCTCCTCTCCTCCCTGCACCACACACTGCAGCTTCTCCTCTCCCCCCTGCCCCGCACACTGCAGGTTCTCCTCTCCTCCCTGCGCCGCACACTGCTGCTTCTCCTCTCCTCCCTGCACTGCACACTGCAGCTTCTCTCCTCCCTGCACCACACACTGCAGCTTCTCCTCTCCTCCCTGCACTGCACACTGCAGCTTCTTCTCTCCCCCCTGCACCGCACACTGCAGCTTCTCCTCTCCTCCCTGCACCGCACACTGCAGCTTCTTCTCTCCTCCCTGCACCGCACACTGCAGATTCTCC